>CAJQZM010037317.1:0-15923 GCA_907164665.1 Colias nastes | reverse complement strand
CCACTCATATCATGAAATGATCAAATCTACGATATGACCACGACATATATATGTATAACTGTTTTATTGTATTATTTTATTATATTATTTTATAATTATTTGTGATATTTATATATAAATATAATATATATATATAATTTTCATACACTCAAAATGCATTACCTACTTATTATAAACACTATTTTAATTATTATTATCATTGCGTCGTCTCACATCCGTGAGTCGGATCTTAAAGGGATCTTGTTGAAAACCAGCGCCAGGCATAATATGCCTGGCACAATATGCTGAACTTGATCCTTTTTGGCGATACCGGGGCACTTTCATATTACATTGTTTTTTTATTTTTTTTTATTGTTTTCCATTTCTTTTTTTGTATGTTTTTGTTTTGCTTTTATTAATGTTTTGTGATGATTGTGTCTTACTGATTGCCAAATAAACGTATTTTCATTTCATTTCATTTCATTTCATTTGCTAGTTCTGATTACCTAGTGTTTATCAATTACTTTGACACCGTTACGGTGTTATTAACTATTTTATTTGTTTATAGTTCGTTTTTGGACCACAATAGATTTCCATATTTAATAAGAAATCACATAAATACGTACACTTGAAGAAAATGAAATACCTAATACGTACATGCAAAACTTACCAATAAAATAAGAAAGCTTACTTCAAGAAGCGGCATTAAACCATGCTAGCCTTCTATATTTTATGTTTTATCTCCGATTTACCTTAGATTAAACATAAAAAAAAAGTCTTGTTCACAGTCCAAAACGAGAAACATCCGACTCAGAAACAGAAGACGAAATACGTCACCGACCGGGCCAGTCTCTACCCGATCTTTTCTCCGACCCTCGGCTAGACGACGACGACGACTTCCAGCCAAAGAAACCTCGTCTCAATTCCACGGATGAAGAATTCCAAAGAACCGACCCTGATGAGCTGTTCCTCCTCAGTTGTGCTTCCACCTTGAAAAGACTGAACTCCAAGCAAAATGCCGTAGCTAGACTTAAGATACAACAGGTAAAATAAAATAGTATTTTCTTGTTAACGCGAGAAACATTTAGAAATTAAAGACTATGAAAGATTTGAACCGCGATTTATTCATTGTGTTCAGTTCATTCAGTTTCTCCGTGAGCACGCTCACTGTAAAGTGTTCGACCATTACCACTAATAAAATTAAATAAAAGTTTCAATTAAATTTTTCTTTGATCAAAAATATTACTAGTTCTTCATCCGAACTTCGTCAGAGGTGACCCGGGATAAAAACTAATAAATAAAGGCTATATCAGATGAAAGAATTTTTAATATGGAATAATGTATGAGTTTCTTTATATTACAACAATAATTAGTATCAATCCGAAAAATATAAGTACTTATATCTTTATTAAAATTGTTTACAGGTACTTTACGAAGCCGAATTTGGTACACAAATGGAACTACCTTACGTCACTCCTGCTAGTGATTGCGATTATGAAAACGTAGACGGATCTGCAGAATAAACATTTTAGAATAATCAATTTTACACAATTTTAATTAACGTGGAATTTAAAAGTACAATACAATAATATCTTTTAATTTTAAATTTACTTAATTAATTAATTATATAGTCAATGTGTACAGCCCTTTATTGATGGCATTATTTTTGGCCAAGAAGCTTATATCTAATCACATATCTAATACACTGGAGATTGCACTATACCATTAACTTGTAACAAGAAAATATGACGTTGAATGACGCCTGTATGTTTTTTTATCCCTTTCACACCAACTTGCCAAGTTAGGTGTGAAAGGGATAAAAAAACACACAGGCGTCATTCAACGTCATATTTTCTTGAGTGGTCATAGTGCAATCTCCAGTGTATTAGATATAAGCTTCTTGTTTTTGGCGCGAATTTGACAATTTTGTGACGTCATTTTCAATTCCACGAAATATTGCACGCACGTATTTTAAATAATATCTATTATCCGTATTTGTGAGGTTAATGTTTAAAAATCACGCTCGATGATAAAGATACATGTAATACGTTCATTATCGCTGTTTTATTTCATTAAATATAATTTATAATAGAGTACCGTTTGATTTGTGTTTTTTTTTTATCCCAATTCCACAGATATAACAATACAGTATACTTATTACAGTATGAGGCCACAAGAATATCCATAACTCTCTTTAGATATTAGTCTTTTTTCATGCCTCATTGTACTAAAAAAATACCTGTACGACCTACTCAAAAATTTTAAGTAGGTAGACCTTGTTTAAGATTGGTTGGTGTTCTGATACAAAAACATAAAACTACTATGGGCTTTATTACAAGTTATAGGACATTTTTAGGCCACTTAGAACATTTTCAAAGCCTATAAAAACGCCTATTTATAGATTTAATTCCTCACATTCTCTGCAATCGTTATAGCATTATAACAATTATCACATAACTATCATAAGTTGCTAATTGGTGTGTTATGAAGACTTTTGAGGAAAAATAAAGTAGATAATATATTATAGTATCACGATTTACCCTATTATTTAAGTGCCGATAAACCTCTTAGCTGGAAATTGTATTTTCATCCGTAAATAAAACTTTAATTTTTCTGTTGTATGAGGGATAGTATAACAACATGTACAGCTGTTGTTAAGTGAGTATGATAAAAAAGGAATAGGTACACTAAAAACCTTATTTAAGTATATGAAATCACACAAAAAAAATAGTTTTCATTCCATCAGAGTGAAATTTCAAACCTCCCGCTTTTTTATGAAACGTCAAAATTTCACAGATTAAAAAGCTCTACATTATCTGTTGCATAACGACAATGACATAATGCTTTTTTCACGTTTCCCTTGAAGGTTAGAGGCACAGTTAGAGGCCATTGGGCATTGGCCAAGGCCCTAGGTCAATACTTATTACTTTCTCTCCCTTGGATATTCAAAGTTAACTGTACGCGGAGGTTTCGTAAATTTGCAGTGTCAACTATCAACTAGCAATAATATACATTACGACATGATTCCTCGTATCATTTTGTCATAATGGAAATTACTTTAAACTCTATTTTACAATTCATTATTTATTATTGATGTCATAGCGTCTCATTATTATTAACGATTATTGCGCTATTATAGTTATTAATGTAAAACACGCTAATGATTATGTGTATCCTTAATTTATAATATTGTTTGAATATTACATTAATTTTTTACATAAAAGATCAGATCAATCACCCTTACAATCACCTCATCTTATTGGTATGAAATAAATATTACCCAAGAACATTAAAACGTTTAACAATGTAATGCTTAAAATTCCTCGCCTACTAGGTATCTATAATATGTAGTACATATTATGTACTTACCATCATATTTTCGCAATTTGCATGGGGTAGCCAACCGTGCTTTATTTTCGTAGCTTTTTAATAATTAATGAAAGGTTTTATCGTTAATTATCAAAAAATATATTATATATAAAGTAATTAGCTGCTAATAATTTGTTGATAAGGGATATTATTTAGGTCATGGAGATAACACCTCATTATACCTAGTTCATTCAAAGATCTAACTTTATATTCATCTATAGTTACTTATAAGTATTTTATTTTTGTTAATGTAAATGTTGTTCTCCAGAATTCGAAATGGTGAATAGGTAATCTTTGAAAAAAAAAAAAAAAGTGTGAGTTACTTACACCCAAGGTACCTAAAGGTACACCACCAGGATTTTAATATTTTTGGTTCGTCTCATTTAAATCTGCTTGAATTTGAATAATAGAAAGAAAGAAAGCATTTATTTTAACACACACATGCTATTAAAAAATAACTGCCAAGTAAATATTTGAAAAACTAAAAAAAGCCGAACGGAGCCGGGGCGAGCAGCTAGTAGGTAGCTAATAAAATTCACACACAATAATAATATTTGTGTTTGTGTCAGCTTCTATTGAAGTCGTTCAACTTTGTTTCAAATTTCAGAGCGTTGAGTCTTATCAATAATTGTAAGAGGAGAAGAATGCTAAACCTAATGAAACAGTACTCACAGTATGTTAGATGTTATTTAGTGTTGTGTTAAAAAGCGAAGGTCAAAAATATGATAAACAAAATGTTGTTATGTATTGTTTTTTTTTTTTTATTAATATCTTAAAAAAAATGGCTAACCTACGTTTTTTTTACTACCAATATTGACAAAACACAATATTCCCTTTACAATAATACTTATAAATGCTGGCGTTAGAAATCTAGCTAAGTATGTATTCGTAACAATACAAAATGGTCACAATTCACAAAATGCAGTACAACGCTCCATACATTTTTAGAACAATCTGAATTATTATAAAGGACTTTGTAAAGCTGTTTTTGAAACGTGAAAAATTTACCTCAAAATAGTCAAATATGAAATGTTTTATAATGCATTAAAATATATCATTGAAAAAAAGAAATATATTCTATTGTAATGGATTCGAAAAAAAAGTCGATAACTAAATAATTACTAAGGACTATCCTTGACTTCTTTACTTTTAATTCAAGTCATGGACTATAAATAGTTAATGCAACAAAAAAAAAACAAAACACATTTTCGAAAAGCAAGCTCCCTTTTATTTGTAGGTACAGTCGGATAAAACAATTCATCAGCAATAATTGTTAAATGTTGATAAATAATAAATATATTGTCAGCTAATTGCAACAATTGAAAATAACACATAATTAAATAATCGCTCAAGTGTCTTGACACTTATAAATTACCTACTTACGTGGCACCTTTGTATTGTTATTCAATTACATAAATGGTTGATAGTTTAATAGCCTTTTTATACAAACAATATATGTTGGAATGTAAATCTGTTGGTAACATTTTTATTAATTATGGAAAGTTGAAACGGATTCAGAACGAATATTTGTTGAGTTTTTTTTTTTACTTTTGAGAGTAATTAATATTGGGAACAGTTCGCGGAATAAATAATTTATAGAAGAAATTATTTCTCTATACCTCAAGCTGTCCTGCCGCTCCTGCGTCCAAAAGTGTTCTTTGATAGGTAGGATAACGGAAAAATTTCAAAAAAATTTGTTCTTTTTTCAAGTTCCAACGGATCAACATAATTATTATCAATTCTATAATATAGCGCTAACTGCCAATCTCTATGGGTATAGCGGCCGTATAGTTTAGCATACTTTAAAAAATGTCTTGGACTTGAAACAGATATATCGACATATCGTAGAATTAAACTACATGTAACAGGACCTGAAAGATTTATAGTCTATGCCTATTGCCTGCGTAATATTATATACTTACTACTGAACTGTACTCTAATATTAACATCAATTTTGTGGCATTAACTAGCTGTGCCCCACGGTTTTCCCAGCATTACGACGGACCGACCCAGGACAAGCTACTAGTTATTATTCTGTGCCCAGGATAAAAACGAAATAAAAGTAATAAATACTTAGATATATAATCTAGATGACTCAGAAAAAATGTAGCTTTCGCCTGGTGAGAAAAAAAAAAACATTAAAATCAGTCCAGTGCTCTTGGAACTTATTCAAAAACAAAAAGTTTCCTCTTATAATATTAGTGTAGTTACTTATTTGTTTGAATGAATATTCACTAGAAATATTCACTAGAAAAATCAATGCATTTTCAACGCGAGGTTCTCCATATTATTAAGTATGTCGTTTCAGTAGTTTCAGTATAATCACATATTTAATTACATACAAACTTTAGCTAGCCTTGGCTCGCGGCTTCGCTCGCGGTCCGCGGAGTAGGTAAAATTAATCTGGTAACCCGTAACATTTTCGGAAATATAATTTGCTAGTAATAAGCTTTGTATGTCTGCATGAGCAAATAACCCACCCGAGGTATATAATATATCTGACACGAAAATTATTTTATAATATGTATGTAGTTAGAAATGTTATTGTATTGTTTTGCATATAATTAATGAAATTAATATTTTACTTGGAACTGTGCAATAAAAAAAACAATGATTCATGGTGGTGTTTGTGTAAATGCTGATAATACTAAATATAATATTTATATAACTAGATATTTCATTTCCTCATTATAATATAGAGTTATATTGCTACATTTCTACTTAGGAATATGATTAATGTTATTTTCAGTCGAGATAAATAAAAAACACAACTTTGTAAACAAGTTATTTATTAATTATAAAAATAAAGATATCCACGTTCAACATAACAGTAAATATCACATTTCCTTACACCTAAATAAATAAAAATCTGTGAATAAATCACAAAATCTTTACATACCTATAGGTATATTGCTAAATAAAAAACTAGAACACAACACATATAAAACTATGTGTTCAACATGTATAAAGGAAAGTCATCTATAATACTTGGCGTACATATGGCAGAGATGTACCCCGTTTATCATGTAACGTCATTATTTTACCATATCGCTGTAAAAGCTCTAAAACAACGCCATTTGTCCAGCCGAAGCCATCTTGTACGCCGTATTCCCCTCCACCACCCTGGTGCCCGGGTTGTACCGCGCTATACTTCTCAAACATCTTCTGCCATGTACTGTAACCAATATAATTGGAACGTATCCATATACTCGCTTGTTCCCGAGCTAATTTTCTTGCCTCTTCGTTGCCACTCGCTTCCAAACCGCCTATCAAGATGCTCTGCAAAGGTGGCCACGCGTTTGGATAGTCCCATTGCTCTCCTGAATGTAGAATTGATGCTGGTATACCGCCAGGGAAATCTAAAGCTCCAGATGATAGTAAATATCGAACCAATCGGCTAGCGTATCTTGGTGCATCGTAATCTTCGACAGCACCCGCCCAGAGCGGTGTGGCACAACTTGGATAAAAATGTCGTCGCGGTGCTCTCGCCTGAGCATCATAATCATACCAGACTCCATCCGAATTATCCCACAAAACATTATCTATTGCATTTCGCCAATATTTAGCTAAACTCCACCACTTCTGCGCTTCTCTTCTGTCTTTTAATCTATTACGAAAGTCACCGACGAGCTCGAGAGCCCCGGCAAAGATGGCATTTAAATCAACTGGCAAAATACGGCTAGCGTGAACATCAGTAAGCTTTCCAACCACGTCGTTTCCAGCAGTTACGAACCATCGTGTTGAAAAGTCCCAACCGCTCTCTGCAGCGCTCTTCATCTCAGCATAGAAATCTTCACGCATGCTATCATTTGGTAAGTCACGGGCATTCGTATAATCCTCATAGTAAGATTCGGGACGCGGGCCCTTTCCTTTGCGGTCAGCTACATATCGTAGAAGCACATAATTTTTTCCATTTACTTCTACAGTCACCTTCTTTTTGTCTAACCAATACTGTAATTCCTTTTCAACTGTAGGCAAATGTTTTTCTAACCAAGCGAGATCACCAGTGGCAGCATAGTAGCTGGCCATCATCGCAGCTAACATTGGGGGTTGACTTCTTCCTAAATAATAAATTCGGCTTCCATTAGGAATGTACCCAACTTTTTCCACGAGGTACAAAAGGTTTTCTATCATTCCCCTAGCAGTCTGTGTCATATTGCATATGAGAAGTCCACGTACGATCCAGAAGGAATCCCAATAGTAGAGCTCTTTAAAACGACCACCGGGAACGATAAATCCATTGGGCACGTACAGGAAACTATATTTATTTGAATTCTTATCAACATCAGGGTTCACTTTCCTACCTAACTTATCCCATATTCCAATAATATTTTTTGCGAATTCACGTAGTTTAGGGTCAGAGATTTCTCGCAAAATGGGCGGATCCGGATCGAAATCAGGCGGCCGCCAATCTTCAAGTTCATTACCTTCCGTGAAATGTTGATCGAGGAAACCGGCTATCTGATCCCGGGATGGATTCTGTTGCGTTTTTTGCATTAATTTCGAAAAATCAGCGAGCGTTTCGTTTTCAGAATGCACAAGTTTGAGATCGACGAACGTTTTGGAGTCTTCAAATATTCTCGCTAATTGCACTCTATGCAGTAGTTCACCGGAGCAATAAATCGAAGAATTACAAGCGGGAACAACGGTGAAGGCTTGAGCGCACGCGCCGAGAATTCCCAAAACGGGATACAGGGGCGCATAGCGCCGGAGATTTTGTATCAACATCGTGTAGTGACGTCAGTTGGCGCGAGTGCGGAAGTTCGCGATAAACATAAACTTGGTGCGTGTGGAAGCGCGGCGGATAAGGCGCACTGTGTGAGCGAGGTCCGGCCCGCGACTGCAATCGAGTCGAGTTCGCTCGAGCCATGACCGATGTGTGTCAACGCGTCCCGGTGCGTCCCATCCCAGCTGACGCAAGGCGCTTTCACTGCGACCTAGCCAAGGCTACTCGAAATCTAGATCATTATCTCGAGAAAACTTGCTGACGAGATAACACGCGTGCCCCCTGGATGAAGCTGTCTGCGAAACTGTCAAAGTCATTAGCTGTGGTCATTATTCTATTGAAAAGCGAATCGTTGTTTATGTATGTGTAATTCGTAGGCCAATCGCGGCCAAGATCGCGGCCAATAAACTCCGAGACAGTTACGTAGAAGTTATAACGCATGCACCGTGTTCATTACGTCAGTTTAATAATTTTGTAATATTTTTAAAAGGAGTTCATAATCAACATAATCTTATTTATAGATACGCAGACATTCACCCATAATATTATGATGAAATTATTATCAACCACCTATTAATTTCTGTCATAAATAAATTAAAACATTTTAACAAAGTCGCCTGTGACGTAGGATATGAATACACGTGTTTACAAAGATTTATTATTAGACGAATTGGAGTATAGATAAAACATGTAGGTACTTCGTTAGATAAGAGGAATATAAATAAAAACTTGGTATTAAAATAAACGTTAGATATAATACAGATTAAATAAATAATTCTGAATATCTACGTAATGAGAAAATCTTCGAATTTTCTTTTCGAAACACTTTACACTTTACATATTTAAATAAAATGCCGCTGAATATAAATAAATTATTAATTACAAAATAATGAACAAATTTGATGTCACTCAATCAAAAAATATATAATATCTTCTTCTTCTTCTTCTCTTAATTAATGGCCCCACCCAAAAAAAAATATATCAACTCGGTCCATTAAAATTATTTTCTCCCCATAATACCCAAAAAAAATTATAATAATAATAATGGTCCATTAAAATATTATGAAATCATTTCGTATTTAAAATTAATGTTTGTAATAATGTTTTTTGCTGTTCTATTGATTTCTCATCACTCACAGTCAGTCGCTCACTTAGTAATTTCATAACCCGAATTTTAATTATTTTTGTCACTTAAAAATTTAATTTACAGTCACTCGTTTCAGTACTACCCATATCATCATAATATTATGATATTATACCTACTGCCTCACGATTCTGTAGAGCTGTTAGCCTGATTGAAGAATGCTGTGTATTGTATATCCTTAGTTATAATATGTTATAACTTATATGTACCATAATTATGCGAA
Organism: Colias nastes; assembly: GCA_907164665.1. Lineage (NCBI taxonomy): Eukaryota > Metazoa > Arthropoda > Insecta > Lepidoptera > Pieridae > Colias > Colias nastes. The sequence continues at coordinate 6,482 of CAJQZM010037317.1, read as the reverse complement.
AGTGTGCATTATTCGTTTGTCTTTCTTTTACGTAGCATCGGAGCGATTTTATTATATGATTTTTGTGTCCAGAGATAATTAGGAGGCTAGAAAGTTGGGCAGATATAATAATATATAGGCTTCAATTGCAATAAATTTATTTCCAAAGATTTCCTTTGACTATGTGGGTAAAGCTGCGGGAAAAAGCTAGTAAGTCGTGTGTTTGGAGTCTTATGTTTACATATTGATTTGAAAACTCCTTTAGATAATATCTGAAAATATATTGGCTAAATATTTGCGCCTTTCTATATGTGTAAAGCATTAACACATACGCAAATCAAACGCTCTTATTTGCACTGAATATTTAGGCGTTAATAATCTTAATATATTGTGTTGACGAGTTTCACATTAAAGTATCTGTTTTAATAAGCATTTACAATAAAATACAAAGGATTCTTTAGAGTGGAGTTAACATATTTTATTTTTGATCTAAGATTTTTGGATTTAAATTCTCAACTACTCTAAATTTCCCTACCTACTCTAAACTACCCTTCTTATGCATAAAAAATTGCATTACTTCTATAAACTAGGTATGCACTTAAATAATGCATAAAAAATTAAAACCCAGACTACAACCAGAACTACAAAAATTGTTAAAATTATTTACAACTAGCTTTCCACCCGCGGCTTCGCCCGCGCAGTCAAAGAAAAACCCGCATAGTTCCCGTTCCCGTGGGATTTCCGGGATAAAACCTATCCTATGTCCCGGGGTAAAAAGTAGCCTATGTCCTTTCTCGGGTATCAAAATATCTCTATACCAAATTTCATGCAAATTGGTCAGACAGACAGACAGAGTTACTTTCGCATTTATAATATTAAGTAGGGATTTCTAAAGTTTAACTGAACATCAACATGATTGACTTTTTTATATGACAGTATTATAAGTGTCAACTGTCAACTTTCTAGCAAAAGAAGAATGAATATTGTCTGGCTAACGAAAGATGAGACTGGAAAAAGGCGGCAAATTCAAAAAATCAACATATGGCAACTTAGGTTATAGTTGGAAATATAGTTTTAATACTTTTATTTATTATTTTCTCTTACGAGCAAAAAAAAAACAACAAACTCTTCATCTTTATAATATTGTTTTATGTAATATACTTAATACAGTTAAGTGATACAGATAGACAAAAAAGAACACCGAATGAAAGCAAGAAAAAACACAATAAAAATACAAATAATTTGTTTAATCAATCTAAAAATTCAACCGCGAGTGAATAGTAAGAATCACTATCATTATCTCTGACTCTTATTATGAACCCTTCCATTTCTGCAGTTATTCCATCTCGTTTTTTATACTATCTTCAACACGAATAACATGGTCCGGTCATAGAAGAAATCTCGTCAAGATACTGATTTTGTGTCTTTAAACATTTTGAACGAAACAGATCATTCAATTTTTTTTATTGTTGCTTGAATAGTTTATAACTGGACTATTGGTACATAACATCCATGTTACCTGCAAAATAATAAATATTAAACAATGCAATCAAAATGAATAGTATCAAAATATCAAAGTCACACTTAACAATGCATTGAGATATTTCACGTAAACACTCTTGTTTTTCCTTGAAAACTACATCTCTTTCAACTTGTTTCTTTTCAAATTTACTAATCATAGTAAAAAGAACCTTTTTTAAGTCGCATTTCAATGTTTTCGTCTCGTTTTCAATTAGAAATCACTAAAATCGCGGAAATAATTTTCACTTTGACACATCAACAACTCAGGTTTTAATGACAATTACGTAATTATAAGTGTTGCCATATAAATTTTCGAAATAAAAAGCCAGTCTCATCTTTCGTTAGCCAAACTCTAACGTTAGGTATTGATTTGCGGCATTATTATTAAACTTATAGGTACTTATTTTATTTTGAATTTTTAACCTTTCTTCACAGAATACTAGTAGCTAAACGCTACAGAACGGACACTCTCCACACTTACCTCACCCCGCACGATCAGTCTAAAAATGGTCCACATTTTTCTACAGGGACGATACGCAACGAAGATTGACAACATTAATCAAATTGACTTAAAGTAATTTTATTATTTTGGATTTGTGATTATCGTTTTTCGTAGAAAATGGTTAGATATTGTGCTGTTTACGGATGTATTTCATCAGTAGATCTGTGATTTCATCAGAAAAACGCGAATTTTTTTTTACGCTAGTCAAAAATGTGCCAACCATAAAGCGTTAACACACACATTTGCAGTCTCTACAGTGTGACTGGTTTATTGCTCTGAGGTCAAAACGATAATTTTGTATGGAGTGTCCGGGGTGTGCTTTCTTCCAACATACTTACCTGGTTATTAAACAATAGACCAACAATAGACGTATCTGCTACAGTTTATAAACTTAATGGCTAATACATAGCAAGTTTCAATTCGTTAAATACATAGTGTAGTTGTGGAATTATTATCTTCAATGTGCAGGATTCGACGATTTTTAAAATTCCACAAAATAAAACACAATTTAAAGACACAGCCTTTATTTTAAGTACATCACAAATATGTTATTCATTATTATGTTGTTTATCTCTAATTCAATTCAAAATCTATTATCATCGTCTAAATTATAATTATAACAATAAAATTATTATAACAAAATTCAAAGTTATGGTAACACTTATCACATGTCGATATCAAAATATAGGTAATTAGTATTATTAATAGTTAAAAAGTAACTAAAACCTGTATTATGATATAAATTTGTACATTAAAACATAATAGCATAGTAAATTGTTCTTATCATGAAAGTATAATTTAAATATAATATATAAGTATACGTTATCTGTTGTACATAGTCATTAATTACATAAAAAAATATGGCCCCTTATTTAAAAAATAATTAGACATGAATTCAATTAATCGGTAACCTGAATAAAAAGTATTGTAAGTAAAATTGATGAATTTATTAACATTTTTACCTCAATTAATACGTTCTGTCAATGATATACCTATTTTTTTTCTACAATACATTAACAAGCCCCAAAGGGAAAGAGGTACATGATAATATAATATAAATGCTATATTAATAAATGTCTGTATCAAAATGGCACTCAAAATAAACATTAATTATTTAATTAAGTACGTTATATAAATAATACTATAAAAATAGGTAAGTATATTATTTTACAAATACTGATTGGTCATTCAAATAATATTTAATAGGTTTAGTTATAATTATTCGTTATTTTAACTATTAAAATGTACATTTCAAAAAAGAAATTATAAAATGGTTTGTTCGTTGCAATAATTGTATTATATTATTAACTACATAATAATTTATTTAATGTCAAAATATTACAATAATAGTGTAGCTGTGATGGCTATCTTTTAAAATAATTTATCTTGAGTCAAATATTTTATACGAAAAAAAAAACAATACATTACAATACTATTGCCTTGTCAAATGTAAAATATTGTGCTTAAAATGTACATATTTTCAATAATAAAATAAGTTTTTGTCACCAGTAACAATCTTAACCGTTTAGTTGTCTTGCATAATAATCTTAAACATATAAATTAAGCTTTTGTAAAAATGGTAACATCAAAAATATACCTATCTACTTTTCTCTATTATTCTACGTTATTCATTGTTTACTGTTTCTTTTCATCACTTTCTTTGCTTTCAGATGACGAAGATGATGATGATGAAGAAGATGATCTTGCTGGTGGGTCAGCACCAGCTGCGACCACCGACAACAAAGTCTCACCACCTGCCTCTGGAACGGAAACCACCGCTTCGTTTTGCCCACTGACCTCAGCATCACGCAAAGAAAGCCTTCGTCCATATTTAGCAAGGAACTCCATGACCACACCATTCGACCAGCCGAACCCTGTCTGAACTGTATATTCACCTCCTCCACCGATCCTGCCGGGAACCTCTACGTCGTACTTCTCAAACATTTGTTTGGTGTTTGAAAAGCCTTTGTGGCACGCACGTACCCAAGACTGTGCGACATCGAACGCCATTTCTTTCGCTGGTGGTATTTCTAGCGCTTCAAGCGCGTTAACCATCAAGCTGACTAGAGGTGGCCACGCGTTGGGGAAGTCCCATTGCTCTCCGCTGCGTATTAGCGAAGTCGGAACACCTCCTGGATAATCAAGTCCATGTGACTGTTGCAAGTAGTTGAAAATTCGAGGTGCATTCATTTTCACGAAGCTCTTCTCTACAGCGCCCATCCAGAGAGGAGCGACGTTGCTCGGATAGAAGTATTTTCTGAATTGCTTGTTAGACAAATCCCAATCATACCAAACACCGTCTTTATCGTCCCACAGCACTTCTTTAATATTATTTCTCCACTGTTTCGCAAGGTAGGCCCAATGCGCTCCTTTACGGCCATTTTTCAATAGACCTTGGAAGTATGCCATGTTTTGCAAGGCGTTTGCAAATATGGAATTCAAATCGACTGGAATAATATCTATCGCGTGTAACATGGTTAGATTGCCTTTATTGGTTCCATCGTCATTGATGAACCATCGGGTTGAGAAGTCCCAACCACTTTCAGCGGCACTTTTAAGATCAATGAAGTATTGCGTCTGTCGTTCTTTCGTGTCGAAAATTTGAGCACTCGTAAAGTCTTCATAATATGACTCTGGTCGCGGTCCTTCGCTAGGCGCATAATATCTCAATAAAGTATATGCTCTGTCTTCTATATCGAAGGTATAAATCTGGGAATCTAACCAATATTCTAATTCAGCTTCCATCGCGTCGATGTTTTCTTTCAAAAATTCAATATCGTTCGTTGTTCGAATGTAAAGTGACATCATAGCTGATAATAGAGGAGGTTGGCTTCTCTCCTGGTAATACCATCGGCTACCGTTAGGGATGTGACCAAGTTTGTTCAACAGTTCAATTAAATTTCCAATAATTCCTTTTACTGTCTGCTCCATTCCACTAACAAGGAGACCTTCAATGATCCAGTAAGTATCCCAATAGTACAGCTCAGTGAATCGACCCCCAGGGATAATGAAGCCGTGTGTCACAGGTATTAAACTGTACTGATCGGGATTTTCGAACACTGCTTGCTTAACTTTTCTTCCCAGCACTGGCCAGATGTTATTGATATCTTTTGCATATTGCCGCAAGTCTTCATCGCGGATCGAAGGCAGTATTGGGGGGTTTTCATTGAAGTCTGGTGGGGTCCACGATTCTAGTTCGCTCGTCTTATCAAAGTACTTATCAACGAATTCCTGTACTTGTTTTTTGTTTGGGTTGTTGTTGGTTTCATCAAGAAGGTTTTGGAAGGCAGTTAATGTGCTGTTTTCATCGTTAATAAGTCGGAGATCCACGAATGTCTTGGAGTCTGGGAAGATTCGTTGCATTTGTACATGATGAAGCAGCTTGCTGTTGCAGTAGACTGGTTTGATGCATGTCTGAGGAAGCTCAGCTGTGGCCGTGGCTGCTAGGAGTAAAAGGAGCAGCATCTGAAAATAAAATTTATGAAAGAGTTAATTAAATGTAAGTATTTTCACACATTAGTAATAATGGGATTTTCATCGCAATGAAAATGAATAGATTTCAATCATCTATAAAAATATAGCAAATATAGAAGTTAATTTCCCTATTATTACTAAAATAGGTACCAAAAGAAAAAGCTTAAAAAGCATACATAAAATTTATGGGATAACACGTTTGTACTGCAGTTGGTTAACTAAAAATATAAAATACTATACTAAATGTACGATCACAATACCATTATTACTAAGATTCTCACGTTTTGATTTTAAATAAACTAAATCATTAAATGCTCCATATAAATACACATTGAGATCATCAGATTGCTATAAAACGTCGGAAGAACTTATTATGTCACACAGTGTAAAACAACTTTTCACATGCCAAAACGAATTAGGGTTAAAATGTTTCAAGTCAATGCTTTGAGTTACAATCATTTTGTATAACTAATGCTTTTTCGAGTACGATTATTACGATTTATATGGTTCAGTCTATTCTAGCCTATTATTGAATTGTTAGAACAATATTTAAATTGTTAACAGGTTATTTTTAAATACTTACCTCAATGTTTAAAACCTACATTCAACATCTAGGTACGTGTGTATAGGAAGTTATATTTTAAGTACCTAAATTTGAATTTGGACGACGGATTTTTTTTTTGTTAATTGCCTGTTCAAAAATCAACCTCATGAATTTTAGAATATATTTTTATAATATAAATAAGTATGTATATTAAGATGTATACATATAAAGTTACTTAGTTTTATTATTAATTTTTAACTGGTTTATCGCGATGCTATAAACAATCACTGACCTACTTTTGAAATAAAAGTCGACTTCCTTATTATTTAATAGCGGAACTCCAAAAATAATATAAATTATATAATCTGTGTTATAACTTTTATCAACGTTTACATTGTAGTTTCTTTATGGTTCTTCATCACTACATAGTATAAAACAAAGTCGCTTTCCCTGTCCCTATGT
>CAJQZM010037316.1:0-16423 GCA_907164665.1 Colias nastes | reverse complement strand
AAAATTACAAGCACAGCATAAAAATTTAGTTTTTGATATTTTATTTAGTCAGGCTCAGGATACGTTGTTCATGTAAATTGATGTCCAAACAACGGTTGACAGTTGAATAATGTTTTGGATCGTAGCTTTTTGCTTTCTATTTTTATAACGTTTTTCTAATAATTTATAATTAGGTATGTCGTGTATCGCGTTAAGTATTTTATTTTTTAACACAGATAATTTTAAAATATTTTTATTGATGCTTCAAGTAAAAGTATTTTCCCTTCTAATCTGGTAAAAGCTCAGCGGGCAAATAACAGAGCTTATTTGAAATTCCAAACTCATTTCACGTTATTTGTACACTATTTTTCTCTAAATGTAAATAATTAAAAAAAAAGACGTGTGGCACTCGGGGACTGCCGCGGTAAAGCTATTGCATAGCATGCTTTCAAAGTTCAAGCCACACCTCCGTGCCCGTCGGAGTGGAGAGCGTGAGGTTTTTTCGTTACGGATTTTCTAGATTCGGTCCCCGCGCTCAAGGCCCGCGATAGAAGCTATGCAATAGCTTAATAAACTAACCAGCACAATCATCAAAAGAGTTCTACAATTCCAAAAGAACCCGAAAAGCTATGGAAGGCTAACAGGATTGACTGAATGTACAAAGATGAAGAAGATTATTAATTCGTAGCCAGATTAAAGGCAATGATCAATTTGTATATTGGCTGGATCTGTACATTTATTTTACTGATTTATAATATAACACATTAAACAGCTCATAAAACACAACTATATATTACGTATTGTAATATCTGACGTTGTGGTAATAATTATCAATACCCAATAAATTCTATTTTATTTATTTTATTTTGGGACGTATATTACAGTCAACGCGGTAATGACACCAATTACATCGACGTCGAACTATTATTAATATGGAAAACTATTCTAGTAAACATATCGCTCATTTGCTTCTATAACGTGACAAAGTCAAAATCTCAATTGTTGGGAAAACGCATTTGAAAGTTTAAAATTCCTGTAACTTTTTAATTATTATGCTTAGACTATTCAGCTCAATACAACATATTAAAACGTTATCGTTTTTTTTAATCAAATTGTATTCAGAACAATAAGTCAGTTATTAAATTTATTATGATTATTTATTCCAGAAAGGGCCCTTCTTGTTGCGTTTTTCTTGTAAAAAGTGTGCATTACAAACAGATATGTACCATTTTTCTTGAAAAAAAAATTGAATAAAAATCTAAAACTTTACAAGTTATGTCGTATTGTTACGTTTTATTGATAATCAGTAATCTAAATGTATGGGCAATTTTAATTAAAACGTGTTACTGTAGTAGAAATCTTTTTATTTTTGTATTTTGTTTTACAAAATGAAAGATATTTTTGCGAAATTATTGTGTAACTTTCTCTGAAATACAAAAAAATATACAATTATAACCAGACATTAATATTTTTTGTTTTACTTTTACTCACAACCGTTGGCAATTATAATATTACGACCCGCCCCGAATTCGCACGGGTGCAATCCTGATACTAAATCTGTAATATCTTCGAAAATATTTAGTAAAGGGCCATATAGATCTGTATATTAAATCAACAATGTGTAATTGGATAAGGATTAATGCAGTATTGGTTAAAATCGCTTTAAAATTATCCATTGCTTCTTGATCTAAATTCCAGTAATCTTTCAGTATTTCACGGTGTTGTTCTTCGGAAAAAAAAATTGACACTTGAAAATGCAGGTTTCCTTGCAGGATTCTCTTTTAGTTGACGGGGTGGCACAGTTTTTTTGTGATGCTTTCGATTCGTAGGACTGTCCTGCATTTTTTAACTGATTTGTAATTTTTTTTTCATTTTTCTTTATTCAGTGGTATTTTTTCCTCATTTATGCTAGAAAATAAATTGATTGTTTAATTCATTTGTATTTCGAGAATCGGTATGATCTTTTCATTTTTCTAACTTAAGTGAATGTAAAATAAAAAAAATTGGTTGTCTGTAAAGTCGGTTTACTGACGATAGTTGAACGTGACAACGTCCGATTGTGCTTCTTTGTCGCTCGTTCCGCGCTCTCGCTTGCACTTCAAGCCTTACATGGAACGCCTCAGAGCGAGGTAACGCCGCATGAGTCATGTTTTTTTGTGCGTGCAGCCGGCTCTATCGAATTATAAGACGTTGTCACGTCAATAATGAATATTTTCTCGGACAAGATTTACAAGCTTCCTAGACCGTGATTCCATCTGAAAAATAAATTAAGTAATCAGACAACATTTTTATCATTTATAATGCAACATTGTAGTGTATTCGTTGTAAAAATGTATTATTTTTTATCAAGAATGTGTTAACTTGAGATAACCAACATAAATACCAAAAATTTTGTACTTTTATTATCAACTGTAACGGAACATCTTACATTAACCAACAAAAAACATTGTTTATTTCAGCAACAACGGGACAATCCTATGTAAACCGTAGCATGCGAATACTATTTTTACTACAATAATGACCCACATCCAAATGTCCCGTTATAGCTGCAAATATGAATCAGTAAAAAAACAAAAGGCTATACTTACCTTTCAGCAAAACCGTGATACAATAAGCTGTTACGTTTTTACCGCAATCGGGCAGCAGTTTCCTTCTCAAGGGAGCAGCGACAACTGACTTAAACCGTTCTTGCATTAAATTCAAGAGCGAAAAGAGATGTCGCTAAACCGATAGTCACCGACCTTTTCCCTCATAACTCGGTCATTTCTGGAGCTAGAAATATCGCGTTTTAGCAGCAAGTAGAGCGCGATGCGCCGGATTCTACTGTATCATTATTCCATAACGATACATATGCTCGTTAACACGTTCTTGTCGCAAATGAGCGATATATTTATACATTATTTTTTTAGATTAAACTGCAAATATGGTTTATCCACAGGGTTTATCAGTGGACTTGAAAATTGTATGCCTACGTTTGAAGACTCTACACGTAAAGCTTTGTGCAAGAGATCAAACCGTTATTGTTTATAATACGTAATATTAAACCAAATCATGATTATTTTATAGAAAATTGATTGGTATTTAAGAAATTTATACATAATTTGAGAATTGATTGACATTTCAAATATTGCTTTTCTTACTAATTGTGTGTTTTCTTTTGTAATAAAATTTATAATAAAAAAGTTAATAATAAAATTCCTATACATATTAAAAAAAGGAATCGTTATGTTTATATAATAAACCTAAAGGTTTTTCTTTGCTAGTTCCCTAAAAGTTGTGTGAATCGTGTTTATTTTCAGATAAGTTATCTCAAAGAAAAGAGTTAGGGAAGGAGTAGTGTTCCTAAACGAATTGCCAATGACCTCAATTGGAGAAATTGCAAGGGAAAATCTCCTTCAGATTGTATTAAGCTCCAAAACAGAATAAATAATGATATTGCTGATATTATAAAGGTATCCGTGGATATTTGCTGAATTAATCTACTCTATGTAGCGCTTTTAAAGTTTATACCTCTTTTGTGTTATAGTATATTCAATTGAACTTCACATTTTTCTGGTATCTATAATTAAGAATAATCCATAATTTATTTATTTTAATACTATTAAATTTACTAACGTTGTAGAGCTAAATTTAAATTTCTGATTTTTATTTATTAAAATATAACGATAACGATATTCGTTTCCTTCATAGTGATATTTATAGAAAGCAATTAAGGTTAAATTCAATTTCTAAGTTTTGTCGTATCGTTATAATGGTTGTTGTTTCGATATTCGAATATTAATTTTTGGAACTAACAATCCATCGACGTAAACGTCTTATAAATTAAACATGATAACAACTATAGCATTTAATAATCTGGACATTAAAATGTATTCTTTCCATTTTCCTAATCAATGTTTGTCCAATGTGGTTTGTGTTTTGTATAGAACCAAAAATGAATGTTATACTATAATAATGTTTTTCAAGTGTCAACAATTAGCAATACGGATGCATCAATGTAAAAATATACATATTATAATATATGTATTCATAACTGACTATGGAAATATTTAATAGGTGCTAACGCTGTACAATTAAAGCAAACCTAGTGCCTTTAAAACTACCTACATATCAATTCTGTCTCTAATTACTCTTAGTACGTGCTTAAGTTGAAACATTGTAGGTATATAGTTCAGACTTGCTTGCAGTCCAATAAAAATAAATTATGGTCTCACGAGACGCAGCGCACTAAAGAGCCTTTGAATTAGACAGCACTATCTTTATACGAATATACTTACCTAACATAAATACATAGTACATGGTAGTCGTGGAAGCTCTATGGAATTTGGCACTGATAGAACTAAGCCCCTTTGTATACCTACATGTACTTCATTTACTACACGTGCCTAGACAAGGCCTAGACATACTTTAAAGAATTCTTTAGAAGCCATGGAAAATATTTTTTTTATACAACCAGATCTTCATTATATTTTATTGTAAAAAATAAATGTCTCAGTCTCGATAAATAAACCTATTTTTTCGTAATTGTAAGCGTAGCGATATTCAAAATCTTTGGTTATATTCTATTATTTCCATTCGCGTATCTGGAACGATTCTTCAGGGGTGCCATTTATTGATAGATGATTTGAATAAACCATGAATTGTCTGGGGTATTCTACTATTTTTTGATTTTACACGGTTCAAAGCTAAAACGCCCAGTAGAAACAGAATGTTCTAAGGTGAGCAAGGATAATTTGATTTTGGACTGATTTTTACGTAAATAACATTAACTACTATTTACGTAGCGCAAAAGTATATTACCAGAAATTGATCTGAGATATATATTCAAATTTGATGAGGTCTCATTATAATAATTCGCAAAGACAACATTTTTATTTTACATTCAATTCCAGAGCATTTAGTCTATTTCTCTTTAATATGTTTCACAATATATAGAAAAATAAACTTATTTATTTGCTGCTACATCATTTGATACATGTATACTGTCAAGTCACAGGGATCGTCTGGTTTGAGTGATAGTGGAAATATCGCTGTGACCGCCGCTTGCGGGTCTCTCTGAATAATAAATACTCCTGTCATGTTCATAGTTCATACCGCGCCATTAGTAAGCGAATATATTTGAAACTTTTTCACTGGATTGTGACTGTATTTAAATCTTTTATAGTGCTAACAATTTTATATTGAAACTAATATAATAGAGGCATTATTGAATGATGTATTCTAATCTTAATAGTCATGCAGGATATTCGCTTTATATAATGATTTATGTATTGAGTATGTACTTTATATATATTGATGGGTTTACTATTTTATTGATTTAATAAATAACAATATTCATTAATTGATTATTATAAACTAATAAAGCTATTGTTTCACAATATAAGAAATAATTTGATTGTCAATACCGAAACAGTTACAAATTACCATTATTAATAAGCAATTCGATTTGATCACGTACAAATGCGGTACACGTTCTGCTAATCACAAACATCGGTAAAATCAAATTCATGGCGGTCTCATCGCTTATTACAACCGCCTTTTCCACAATAAGTCTAAATAGCTAATAAATAATTTCTCGGCATTTCGGGGTGTCGAGACGAAGTTGAGTGCCTGGGGCCGACTTGAGAAATTTAATTTAGAAGGAGCCTCCGTTGACACGAACTGATTACATGCTCAGATTATTTAATAGATCTTAGCTTATTGCGATTTGCGACCGTTCGGAATTTTGATAATGTCCGAAATATTGTAATTTTATCAATTATGGACCTAATAGATACAGATTTATTTCAGGAAATTTGTAAAATAATAAGACACTAGTATTCTGTAGTTAATTGAAGTATGTATCTATGTTTCAAAAAATCATTAACGCGGCTATGTCCATTATGATCGGACGTTAGGGATGAGGTAATATAGACAACTTTTACAATATAAGGAAGTAGTAGTTGAGCTGCAGTAATTAAAAAAAAGAATCAGAATTTTTATCAAAAGAATTTAGGTAGCGGAAAAAGTTGGGTGCGAACAAAGAACTAGCTTGTTCTTTAACAGCTATACTAAAACTGTTGTAAATTAATATACTACATGGAAATAATGTTCTTTTTAATTTTCCCTTTTTTATTTTTGAAAAGAAAAAAGGTTCCTTTATCGTTTTTTGAATGTTCCGTTTAAAAAGCAGATCTCTTAACTGCAACTTAATAGCTTTAAACGTGCGCTGTTTATAATTAGTAAAAATATGGATGCACGAAATGAACCGGTGAAATTATAAACGCACTAAAGATTCGTAAAATTCAAATTTACAAACACTTAAGCCCCATAAGCTTCACTTTTAGCCCCATAAGCGTCTATGTCTATTAACATTTCTTAACCTGAAAACAGATTGATTTGCCGATGCATTCTTTGAAATTCGTTCAAAAGAATATAACTCTGTTTATTAATGAAAACAAAGGACCAGAAAAATAACAGATAAAGGTAAAAATCAGCTATACGCGGTTTAATAAAGAAGACGAAGACAGGCGCGAGCTATACAGGAGACGGCAATAATTCCAGTCAAAGTAAATCGTGGCTGCTCTGCATACAATTTGCTTTGTGCCACGCATACTTCGTGTTGGTTCTAATTCAATTTGCGAGTTTATTAAACCAAAGCAATTGCTCACAATTAACCGTGACTTAGTCGGTAGATTCCCATCGCTGTAATGAAAGAAATACCTTCAAGTATTATGTGATGGAGGAAGAAATTAACAATCATGTTATTATTGTTTGAATGAATATCTGGATATTGAGAGGGGTATTCAATCACGCCAATTTGGCACCCTTGAGCCAAGAATCGATTATAAAATTACATATTCATAAGTTATTTTACATTATGAATATGCAAGCATATATTGGTGGATGATTTTGTTATTGGTCTGATAGAATTCAAACTATTAGAGGGCCAATATAGCCGAAATAATATATTCGGTTTGTTGAAAGTCAAGGCTAAGAATTGTGAAGGGAGAAAAACACAGAAGTTGAAGAAGTATTATACAAATTTATTGTATTTCTTTTAATTGGTTCTATAAAATGTACACTTAAATTTCCAAGGATATCGATATCTCCAACACTTCGCTCTTCTGTTTCTCTACCAAAGAGTGACGAAGACTCAATTCAACTTGAGTTTAAATCTAATACTAGAGAGGTTTAATTTTCACTAGCTTTGTCCACGTGGAACACGAAAGGCGGTGCTCGGGCGAGGAACAAAGGAAGCAAACAGCTACGGTGGACGTCAGACTTCAAAGCACAATTACCGACGCGTTGATTGCTCCTCACTAATCACACCTCTGTATTGCGGATGTGTGACTATGACTTTCATTGAATTGATATACCTTGTTTTTCTCTCACGGGTTTAGATCAAATGTTTGGGTGTACCAGTGGGGAAATTGCTGCTACTGCATTTGCGTACCTAAAGGCTAAATGTTAATTGTTATCTCACCGTAACTTTGAATTTTAAAATTGTGAAGAATTAATTAGAGTTAAATCATAACAAACATATACTAACCACGTTCCTACCCCAAAGCAATTTTCTTCGTTATCCAGGTATACCTATGTAATCTAAAACATAGACAAATTGAGAGATCTCCTCTGTAGTACGTGACGTGGTAACAGACGAATAGAGAAGGCAAACAAAAAAGCTCTTACTTGTAAACGTCCAATCACTGCCTCACCTTGCTTGATTAGTTGCGAAACAAGGGTAATTTAGTTTACAAGTGTATACCTATGCATAGGTTCCGGAAAATCGAAGGCCTTCTGTTCGTTTCACTTTATTTCCCGATAAATCTAGGTTATCCTATTTTAACTTCAGAATAGGCAATGACATAGCTTTTCGTAAACTTTTATACCTTCAAGCATAGGTACCTATATTGTAAAAGTCATCTGTGCTTCTATAATCATTAATGACCTTTTTCAGAAGAAACTTGGATTGATTTAAAATATAAGTATATATACTCTATTGTAGAGCTCATTTCTCGTCATATTTTAAGCAGTTATAAAAAACAACGCGTAATATTGAATCGAAAAGAAATCCCTATCTTCCCCGTTCATATTATCATTAAATTTGCTGAACACACACTAAGCATTGAGATAATATCAAATTGGTCCTTTCTAATATCTTTTAAATGAATCCTTGAGAAGATATAACAGTCTGTGATATAACGAAGGGCTTAACTTAGCCGCGCTGCGAGCGCCATGAGTCCATAGCCGGCGATTATAAATAAGCTGATGTATCTAATAATAATTTTCGACTGAAATACATGGGGATGATACCATAAACTCTTTTTTTTATTTATTAAATTATCATTACAATTAGATTCATAGGAAAACAAAAAAAAAACAGGTAGGTATCATAAAAAAAGAATATAACTAAGTAAGAATAGTATTTTAGTAATTATCTGAAATCTGTTAATAAGCTGCTGGTGCGTCTACCTACTTGTTGAAATAAGTAGGTATAAGAAATAACTACGTAATGGCTGTTAATTAAAATAATAAATAACGTTCCCGTTCCCGATATCGTAGTCTTCAGAAATAAGTACAGGTAGAGTAGGTAGAGTTTAAACACGATTAAATTTTATGTAATATGCACCGCTGTAAGTACCACTAATAATAATATTAAAAGTTGCATGTTCATAGATATTAATAATTATTAATTCATCAAGCAAATAATTATGGGCGAAATTCAATTATTATTCCAATCATATCTACATGTGATTCAAGCGTTAGATTCAAGGGATGTCAAAAAACTTGTTCTGTAGATGAAATAGCCAACCCGCCAAAATATGCTCATTTGAGGTTTTTCCTTGAAACTACTTATCATCGTTCACAGTAAATACTACTTAAATATAAAAGCAAAAAAAATGCAAATCACTCCTTAAATTCCCATCTTTTAAATTTTCAGATAAAAGCTTGTCTGGAAAAAATACAGGAGAATAAGTCCAATCAACTTTTCATTTTAACAGAGAATGGTCGGAATAAATTAACTGAAGGTTTTGGTGATTGTTTGACACGTTTAATTTATAAAAAAAAATAGAGTAGGTACCTAAATTGTTACTTGATGTGTAACCAATGCTAATAATTTACATTTAAAAATATAGTCTACTCCTTCTTCTCTTTAGAAACTGAATTTTAAACCAGTTGAACCTTGGTGATTTATTATTAGGCGATAAGTGTAGTTGAATAGAAAATATGTTAAATTTTGATTTACTGTCTTGTTTTTATTCAATTTAAGATTAGGGTTTGTAATAATATGAATTTAATTTTTTTTCTGTATTTATTATAGGTATTACCTATACGGCAACTTAATTCAGTTTATATTATTACTAACTAATTGTAATTTAATAATTAGCACACTACCTATTATTCGTAGGTATAGCTGTATGTGCCTAAAAATTTATGCTACTCGAATCTGGTTTTGCATAATTTGAATTAAGTACGTTTACAAGTTATCTGTATTTAATAAAATTCATAAAATATATTCACCAATATTTATTACCAATCCATATTTTAATTAATATTCCAATGTATTTAAACTTTATATAGATTTTAAACGAAATTTAGCTATACTTAACTTACAGTTATAATATTTTATTTATATATCTATCAAACTAGGTGCCGGGTTAAAGGCGCTATAATAATAATTAATATATTATAATAATAATATATTATATAATTATATAATTATTGTAACAATGTTATGAAGTTTACTTACCAATCATTCTCTCCTCACAAAAGAAATTGCTTAAGCACACGTTACGCAATAATTCTAAATTTTATTTATATTAACGATAATAATAATTGGGTATAAAAAAGATAAGAAAAAATAATAATTCGTTTTATTAAACAAGAATAATAAAGAACTTTGTGCAAGCCTATTTATGCGATCATCATTCCCATAATTTTCAAGGGAAGTTTACGCGCTGAAAGTCCCGAAACGACTGAAAATCCAACCGTATCCGGGGTGGCTTTCCGCTATTTCTCACGATAGAAACCTCCCTTCCCAGAGGATGAGTATGGTCTTACGAAATTTAAAACAGCGCCATCTATTAATACTTAGATGTACTAATAAACACTTATGCAAAAAGCGCCATCTAGTTTTATAATTCTATACTACCTTCTCTAAACATTGCTTAACAATTAATTATTTAGTTAGTATCAGACAAAAATAATAGATGGCGTAAAAATAGTTAAGATTAAAATGTGACTGATAAAAAATGTTATGATAAAAATACAGATAAGTAAGTAGTAAGTAATGCATAATTTTCATTTAGAAAAGTAAGCGTGGTCCTAGCTCGCTAATTAGGTAGGTGTATGAATGTAAAGTCTTTATTCTATAATTTTAAATATTTAATTTAAATATTTTATCTTAAGTAGTTTATTACTTACATATCTTTCGGCTTTTAAATACCTATCTCACATTTAATATAATTGGCATTTCAGGGACTCCCAGCATGTGGTTAATAGGTTCAAAAGGTCACAGGCGTGGATAATTCCTATATTTCATTATCTAATTAACTATTATCAATTAAAATCGACAATAATTCATGAACCATGTTAGCTTATTTATAAAAGCATAGTTTTGTATGATTAATTATTAAAATATTTTTAAATGTAAGTAAGTTCTACATATTCATTTTACTATAATTAGTAGATATTCATTTTAAAATAGCATAGGTAATATGTTAACTTTTTACTAATAAACTTCATCTACATGTTTATTTTATTTCCCCCCGGGGCCCCGGCTTCGTTTACCTATAACATGCTTCACGTAGGTAGTTTAACCAAAAATGAAAGAGTTTTGAAAATTCAGAACGGACTACCTAGTTAGTAGTTACCTAGTTCTTGATCCCCGGAGGCCGTGGGTATCTATGCAAGATTTCCCCACTTAAAAAAAAGGGATATAAGTATAGCCGTATAGATTACAAAAATAAAACTTCATGAGTATTTCACAATATTATAATCTCAAGATATTGATTTTGTATTCAACAGGCTACATTAGAAAATATAGTATCTAATATTTTATAGATAAATAGCATTCATAAAACTAACGAAGTTCTTATTTTCAACAACGTAGTACAAATTTCCCCTATTTATGTTCCTTTCGTGAAGTATCCTATGTCTATCTCCAGGGTCCTTCTTTATTTCAATTTATCCAAATCGATTCAACAGTTAATAACGTAATAGGAAGATACAGTTACTTTTCCATGTCTATCAAGTATGTATATATTTATGTAGATAGATATTATATATTATTTGTTTATAATCTACAATCTACATTACGTAGTACATATTATTGTACAATTACACGTTCCATGGTATGCGCGTAAACGTGTTGTTTTGATGTCACGCGCTTTTGTTTGATCGTATAATTTAATTACAAATACAAACTTATAAACTTAAACTACAAACTTACACTACACTACATCACGTGTCTGGCACTATAGGTCGGCGGACTGGGATGGGATGCGCACGTTCTTTTCTTCCTATCCATGGAGGAAAGTCTGCTTCGCAGATGAAAATCCCGATGCTTGTGCTGACTGTGTCGCTGATGTTGTGCTGGAGCTGCATGGAGCTTTTCATCCCGAACTCTGTGGTACCTGTCGGCGGCAAGTCTCAGCCCTGGTTTGGGCAATCTTGCAGAGAAGCATCCCGAGTGAAGCAAGATCGTTATCGAGACTGGGCAGAAGCCCTTGCTGCGGAAGATCCTGAAGCTAAGCAGTAAGCATCTCAAGAAATTGTACAACTCTGCCTCCAGATCACTCAAGAGGAAAATTGCTGAAGCAAAGTCGAGCTTCATCAATAGAATTGGTAAAAAGCTGACGCATTACCCTTCAGGCACACGGGCTTTTTGGTCTCTTGCTAAAGCTATCCTGGGAAACTTCTGCCGATCGTCATTTCCACCACTACGCAGGGCAGACGACTCGTTAGCTCAGCTCGTTAGCTCAGCTAAAGAAAAAGGCGATACTCTGGCGACTCTTTTCGCATTAAATTCGACGCTGGATGATGAGGGAAAAACACCACCGTTCATCTCAGATTGCAATAGCACGATGCCCGAAGTGAAATTCACGCAATCTGCAGTGCGTAAAGCCCTTCTCTCTCTCATCATCCATAAGTCGAATGGGCCTGACGGCATCCCTGCTGTAGTTCTAAAGACCTGCGCTCCCGAGCTGGCTCCGGTCTTAACACGTCTCTTTCGATATTCATATGCCACTGGTATTGTCCCTAGATCCTGGAAGACCTCCCTGATACATCCGATCCCTAAGAAAGGCACACGCACCGATCCATCTAACTACAGGCCAATTGCAGTCACCTCCTTATTCTCTAAAGTGATGGAGTCCATCATTAACAGTCAGCTCTTGCGATATCTTGAGAACAACCAACTGTTAAGCGATAAACAATACGGCTTTCGTCATGGTCGCTCTGCAGGTGACCTTTTAGCATTTCTGACTCACCGATGGGCAAAAACAGTGGAGATAAGGGGGAAGCGCTGGCTGTAAGTTTAGATGTAGCGAAGGCCTTTGATCGGGTGTGGCACAGGGGGCTCCTTTCCAAACTTCCATCGTATGGACTACCGGAGAGGTTATGCAATTGGGTAGCTAGCTTTCTTAAGGCACGTAGCATCCAAGTCGTCGTCGACGGAGCATGCTCTGAATCTATGCCTATTAATGCTGGTGTCCCACAAGGCTGTGTATTGTCACCTACGTTGTTCCTTCTGCCATTTCAATGATATGTTGCGAATACGTAGCATTCATTGTTATGCGGACGACAGCACTGGTGACACGCACTATGCCGGCCAAGCAAAAACCTCTCTGGAACTAACAAATCAGCATCGAAACGAGCTTGTGTCGAACATTGAGCATACTCTCGAGGAAATTTCTGCGTAGGGCCAATCCAACCTTGTCGACTTCAACCCAGCGAAGACACAGGTTTGCGCATTTACAACCAAGAAAAGTCCCTTCGTCGTACCACTTACCTTCCAGAACAGTCCCCTGACTATCAAACCAAGCATCAGCATTCTCGGCGTCGAGATTACGTCTGATGTGCAGTTCCGTGGATTCTTGACACTGCGGAGAGACGTCTCCTCTCTCTGTGTTTTTTACAAAATTTATAATGGGGAATGTTCTGAGGAACTCTTCGACCTGATTCCAGCCGCCGATTTCCACAACCGCACTTCACGTCACAAACTTAAGTATCATCCTCACCATCTGGATGCATGGCGATCTACTACAGTGCGATTCTCCCGGAATTTTTTGCCAAGAACAACATCGTTGTGGAATGAATTACCATATGAGGTGTTTCCAAGCGTCTTTGACAAGGAGACCTTCAAAAAAAGGGCATATAATATTCTTAAAGGCCGGCAACACATTCGCGGTGCCCCTGACACGAATGCTTATGGGCGGCGGGCATCACTTTCCATCAGGTGACACGCCTGCTCGTTTGCCCGCTTAACTATAAAAAAAAAAATCAAGAATTATGTAAATAAATAAATACAATTTTTTAATAAACTATTTTTGGTTGAACTCATAAATGGTTAATTCTACTTAATATTCATTCGTTCGAATAGGACTTGATTTTGACATTCATTAACAATAGTCATGATATTTTAAGTTTATTGGGTGGCTACTAAGATTATATTTATTAATTTTTATACATGGTATTTATGATATTAAAATTGAAAAGGTCTAAAAATGATCAACCGCATTACATCAAATTCTAATATCTACAACACGAGGTATGTACCCTGTCTAAAATCGACCCCCAAATG
This sequence comes from Colias nastes, assembly GCA_907164665.1. Classification (NCBI taxonomy): domain Eukaryota; kingdom Metazoa; phylum Arthropoda; class Insecta; order Lepidoptera; family Pieridae; genus Colias; species Colias nastes. The sequence continues at coordinate 2,658 of CAJQZM010037316.1, read as the reverse complement.
CTTTTGGCAAAGAAAACTTTATAAAATAACATCTACCTAGGTAGTTACTACGATACTTACCACACGTTATTGATTTCTCAAACAAAAAATTATCAAAAGAAGCCCAGAAACATCGCAAATCAATGTACACAAGAAGATAATCCCTTCGTATCAAGAAACTCCGTTTTCTTATGGGAGACGGATAGAAATTTCTCTTTATTCTGGTAACATAATACGGATACAAAAACAAGATTTTCGGAGCACCCACACAAACAATAAGGTACATCGGTAAATTATTTTAACGCTTCTGAACTCAGGGAACTGGACACCTGTACTCCGTTAATATCCCTTAACGTGCAATTAAGAGTTATTTAAGATAGTAAGCTATACATAGGCACAGATATAATATGATAGGTAACATGCATAGGTAATATACGTGAACTTATGGCTGCTCAGAATACTTAAAATATGTAATGAACTATAGTAGGTACCAACCCGAAATATAGAGTTACAATAAATAAGTGAATCTTATTTAGGTATAGTTCCATAGTATAAAGAGAGATAGTACTCTCTATTTCGTACCTATATATTATATATTCATATATCAATGAAACTGACTGAAATATTTGTGTTAGATAGCACAAATTTTTCAAAAAGGTCAATCCGGGTTGAGGTGTTGTAGTTACGACTGCATAAATATTACACGCGTATACGAATGATCTCGAAGTACAGAACGAAGTCGCGGGCAGAAAGCTAGTTGACAATAAATTAAATTACTATTAATTCTTGTTATGAAAGATGTATTAAATTGCAACTACAAAATAAAACTATATGAAGTACCTATTGATGTAAACTAAACGCCTAATTGAATAGATGGTAAAAGCTAACTTGATTGCACAGTTGAATCTACTGAGTTACAAAGTAATTAATGATAGTCTGTTATTATAAAGTAATCTGTGGTTCAGATATAAAACAATAATTACATAATGACTAATGAAGTAATTCGATGACTAATTTTTAGTTTTTTATAGATCTAGAGCCTGTGTGGTTAATCAGGATCTTCTAAGAATTAAATGCTTCTATTCATATGTTTTAAATTTTTATCTCAAACACTATTACGAAGCCCTGAATATTTGATTTCAGGATATGAGAAAAGTATCGATTTAACTCTAGGAAACTGGAAATAGAAATTTTAATGAAAACATTGTAATATAATATATTACATATTACAATGTTTTCATTAAAATTATCTGTATTGACCTTGAAACAGATATAAGAGAGATAATATTTAGGATATATAAATACTCAATAGTAGGTACTGCATTTACATATTAACTCAATGTAGTACTGTTAAATGGAATTAATTTTCTTCTTATACTACATAATTCATATTATACTATTTTCTACGCTTAAAACTTTCAACTTTAGTAGAAATTTGTACATTCTGAATGGTTTTGTTGTACTTTTATTTTATAAGACTTTTGTACAATAAAGAGTAAATAAATAAAAATAAATAAATAAATAAAGTAGAAACTAGCTCACCCACGCAACTTCATCTGTCAAAAGAATATTTTTTTCATGCTATTGCAATTGATTTAATTGCTGCTCCATTCCTCATCGTTGTGTGTTTCATAATAAAAATTAAAAAATACACGAACATAGATCCTCCTCCTTTTTTGATAGTCGGTTAAAAAGGGACTCCTCACGTCGCGTCACGATACTCACGTAGTAAAACGGTTTTAAATCATAGAACAATTAATAGTTCCTACAATAAAGGTACCTAAGCAGTAATCCATTATCCAACTAACAGCAGCGATTATAATGATCTCCGTCAAATAATCGTTGCTGACCACTGAAAAAGATCTCATAAAAGTATTTAAAGTTTTTACATTACGCTCTTGCCTTATAAACTTTTTATCAATTGTTAAAGTTACACTATTCACTACTTTGTTTCTTACTTTTTCTGTCATCTTGATTAAAGACAAACAAAATCTTTAAATTTGTCTGTTGTATTGTCTTCATACGTAAAGGATATAATATGTTATCTTTGGTAAAGCCTATTTTGTCCAGACTTTGTCCTTAATTGACCAAAAAATCTGGATGGAATATTCAGCTTGTTTGTGGTTTACGTTACATCAATGAGGTTGTCATCATATTTTCTCTATTCCTGTAATGACGTACACAGTAACGTAAGTGATTAGTGAATAACAAGTGAATACCAAGTGAATAGGTACGTACTGAAATGAAATGTAATGACGCGTTATTACATCACATCTTACCGTATTAAGATTAATGATAATATTAATTTCATAAAAAAAAAACATATTCTTTTGAACTGAGGATCGATAAATTTTATTTTTTATGCACAGCGCGCTGCTTTTCTTTTAATGTTGGCTTTGTTTGAAAAATTAATTTTAAATCTATCTGCGCATGTGGACCACTGCATGATACGGTGAAGGAAAACATCGTGAGGAAATTGACATGTCCAGGAATCAAAAGTTCGACGAGACGTCATCTGCCAACCCGCACTTGGCCAGACTGGTGGATAATGGCCTGAACCCTCATAGTCCCAGCAATAGGAACATATTATTATCATATGGGTCCTTTGGTACCTCTACCTTCCATAGTAATAATATTATGTACCTACCTACTCAGTTTCATTTGCCGTAGAGAACATCC
>CAJQZM010037315.1:11655-26353 GCA_907164665.1 Colias nastes | reverse complement strand
ATTTCTGACGGGAAAGACCCGATTCGAATCATCGATAAATTATAAACAGGCTTTGATAATACATAATTAAGTCCATAATTAATATAGAATGTTCACCTCCATAACATAAAGCTCAGTTTTGTCCTTTAACCTATGTATAACGAAGTAGATAGTTTAAACACATAAATAGGCAGAACGATTCATTTATTATATCATATATGAGCTACATTGGAAATCAACAAAATTAATTCACTCTGTTACTAATCTTGTTAGTTTTGTGTCCAATTATTTTCTTATACGACAAAATGTCACAAACACGCCAATGCGATACTTAATGCTTTTAGCCGTCAGCTTATAAAAGGCCACTGAAAATTAATGCGATTTATGTAACCGGGAAAGCTTTCAGCATACAGTAGGCACTGCGACAAAGCTGGTTACGACATATTCAATTATCTGTTTTTAAAAGCACTATTAGTTCGACTGGACCTTAATGCGTTTGCAGCGTATGCAATATTTTCACTTGGTAATGTTTAAAATGCAACGTTTTTTTTATTCAATTAAAGGAATTACAAGTAACGTTGAAATTGATTTTCTTTTTTAAATTTGTAAGGTACTTTTCGTTATTACCTTAATCTATAGGTATAAAACGGAAAAACCCGGGATTTTCCTCTACAGCTACGGACAAAAGACTACTCGTAAATGCAATTGTTTAGTTTGCCATTGTGTTAAGTTTATCCAGTCCAATATAATACAAATTATGAGTATTTTAATATTATAGGTATTTTAAAATGGTTAAAAAATACAAATTCATCAAAAAATCCGTTATTGCACATACAAGCAATCCATCCTTTGTATTTAAACCGCGCCTGCGGACTCAGCAAAGGGGATAAGTTCAAGGGCATCAGGAACGTCGAAGCAACAGCTGGATCGATAGAGGCTTCAATCGGAACTCTCCACATCGCTATAGCGACCTGCAGCCCTGACCTGGAAGGGGGGAGGGGTTGCATCGAGCGGCCGGGCTGCATCGAGCAGTTATTTCGGTGCACCTCCAACGTCGCAGTCGTTCGCCGCGCCTCGTATAGCGCGCGCGCTTTTCACACTCGATGCAAGTTACCGCCCCCGTGCACTCTGCTTTTTATATCGTGTTTTTAATCCCTCAATTATAAAAACATTTTTTTTTTCATATCAATTAAATCAACAGTGCTCCTAAGATTTACGCGCACCTGTTGCGCGAGGTGAAACCGCGTGGAAAACTCTTTTTCTCAGTAGCGGACGCGACTACTTTCACCGTTCACATTCCGCGCCTACGACGGACGTTGCAAAGAACCAGTCCATGTTATACTAAATTACTGCTAAACTTTGTGTCAAATTTAATATTTTACTGTGCGTAAGGTATTGTATGATGATAATGTCAATAGATGCTTGTAAGAATAATCGGCCGTTTAGGATTTCGAATTTGTGAAATCTGAACGTAAATGTAACGATCGGCCCATCTACCCCTGGCCATACGTCATTTGATGATATTATCTAATGAGCGTCAATTATACATCTGGTTTTCGTTCTAATCTTTGTACAGTGAATGCGCTATAATGTGCAATTGTCGCGTTACGCAAGGGGGGATGCGTTGAAATAGTTTGCTGATATAATTTAGGATGTTGTGAAGAGATGAGTTGCAGCTGGCAATTGGCCAGGGATGCAGCTCTGAAGGTCGCGGGGCGTGGGCGGGCGTCGGGGGGAAGGGGGAGATTATGTATGACTGTTATGCGCAGGTACAGAGGACCTCCATCTCTCGATATGTAGCCTTGTAATTGTTAATCGATTTGTTACATCTAGATTGCAAACATACTGGTCCCTAGGCAATTGTTGGAGTCGCCATTTTGATCAGAGCACGGTTTCAGTTGTACTTGATGTGCATTATGAATAATGATGACTTCTAATCATTATATAACGATCACAGAAAGTAAAGTCCCTGTACAATACAGTCATCTTAAATGGATGTGAATTAAGCAATGAGGAAAAACCTCAGTTATACATCCATCCCAGCAATTGTCTGCAATTGCATCCACGTGGAACATGGAACAAAATTTTAACTGCTTATATATAATTACAAACTAAAGTCCTGATAATGGTCGATGCAATTGAATTCATGCAACTTCCTTGCAGATTTAGATGACTCGATATGAAGCCCTTAAACTTCTACTGAAGTATTTTATTGCAGCTCTTTGTAATCATGCATGTACATTTTGTTTTAAGAAGTGTTACTTCTCTATTGTATTATGTGTGATGATCAAAATTTCGTGCTTGAAAATGCATTACTTCTTAATGATACCCTTATACATCCTTCTGTTATTATTTCCATCAATTTTTACTAATTGAAAAAATAATATTTTCTCACCTATCTCAGCATTGATTAGCAATTATTTCACAAGCTTTGTATTGAATTGTATTTCTTCAATAGTCGTGGCGTCATTCAAAATTAATTTTAAATTCATTGCAATCTTGGGCACTTAACTTATATTTGGCCGCATGAATTGACATTTACTTGCGTGCTGACGTCACTGATGGACGATCGACATTATCACTTTCATCTCAGCCAGAACTCGTATTCGGGCGTACGTGTATATCTCGATTGCGAAACGCATATAAAGCACACACGTACAAAACTTTCGCTGCGGGACCATTGACCGTGGTTCGACTTTCTAAATGTCGTAACTGCGGTGATCGCCCCGACAATTGTAATTCGTGATACGCCTCGACGGTACACGCGACGCTACCATTTTTTGTAATTCCACAAATCCGTGGAAAGTTTGCGATGCAATTAATTCATCGAAACTTCCCTCTGTAATTGGCTTGTGGATGTGTACAGTGTATACCGTCGCGACTCGAGCGACTAACGTCTTTGGCAACCCACCTGTGGAATGCAATAAATGGTGACAAGCCTTCACAAGTACCTTTGCACGGCATTGAGGCCGTTCCTTTCTTTTCCCATAGAAGCCAAACACGATTTCATGTTGTTATTTTGTATAAGGTTTCTTGAATAACCTAAGGCATATTAATGATAGTATATTCTTAGAGAATTCCACTGTAAAATTTGCCAGAATATCAATCATTCTCGTTTTTAATGTGTTTTTGCTTTATCCAGTCTCATAATGCTCTATAATTTATGTAATATTATAACCTAGTATTGTTTAAATCAATCAAAGATGCCTACTCGGTAAAATATAGAATTAGAAGTTTCATATACATTGGTTTGTAGGCCAGAGCAAAAGGCCACTACCGCAATCAAGTAATACATACCGCAATGCACAATAAAAACGTATTCCCTAGATTCTGTTACCAGGCTCCGACCTGACCCTGACCGCATGTCCTAGGTTACCTAGCTGCGTCCTTGGGCGCTCTGCCAGCTCCCCCCGCCCCTCATCTGGAACGCAAGCGCAGGAAATCACCCATATTGCCAATCGACTTCATCAATAGGCATTCAATAACGAACATTCCTCACTATTGGTTGATGCTAGGCTATCTATCTCGTTCTAAATTTTTCTCTATTCACCGATGAGTATTGAATATCCGCTCTATACAATATTATCATCGATTTATGGCTCTTTGTTACTGTTTACATTTACTGAACTAATTATAACATAGACTTCTTAATATTAAACATAATATGGGTTATTGTTTTAAACACATTCATCGTGTTCATCAGTAATATAGAGTTCGATTTATGCTTGATTAGTTTTAAATTCTTTAGTTTTATTTCATCTTGAATGGATCAACAATATTAACTATGAAATGGTCTTTCTTGTGTTGAAAAAATTAAACTTTACAAAACAATATCAATTATTTACATCTATTATTAACACATGTTGAGCTGACATACTTTATTGTTTCTAACCCTAGTTATTTGATACCATAGTAGGTACATAATTGATAACGGCCGGCGGTAACTCTAGAATATGAAATGTATTCTGTACAATAGTAGAGTAATAAAAATCAAAAGCTTTACTTTGGATTATTTTGAAATACACATCGAAAAATGCTAATCACGCAAAACGTTGATATTCAACTAAATGACATGTGAACATATTTTAAAGATACATAAGATCTTTAGATTTTCCAGAATCAGTAGGTAGAGTAAAGATTACAATCGTTAATACGATGTTAAAATTCATAAGAACTGTGTTATTCAGTCTAATATTAGAAGTAAATGCAATAACGTCCGGTATGTTTTGTTAAAGCAATGCATAAGACTGTGGAGGTAAAGTGCAGTGCACACGCGCAAACCAAGTGATCTGCTCCGAAGCTGAGAGGCGCGTGAGTCAGGCGACCTTGGGCAGTGGGCTCACACCGCCTGTAAACCCGCCTAACACTGTAATATTTTATTGGTTCACCGGCCAACGAGCGGTGACAGCAGCGAGGTCATCGGGCTCTAACATCTAGTTCCAAACTGAAAAAATTATAAATAAAAACAAGATCTTTATCGCGCCCGATGCAACTTTGCATGCAATGTAAACAGTTTTATTTGACAGCTGGGAATTAATTCATTTTATACTGTTTTGTTTACTCTCGTCTTTTGAGGTTATTTTCTGGATATAGAATGGAATTGTTTTTGCAATGTTTTCGCGTATCGTCGTGGGTTGGCCGTCGAAATGGAGCATCTATTTGTGGCGCTTGAGGCCCGCGGGCGACATTATTGTAACAAACATATATATGTATACCATACCTTACGCACAGTATTTAACCTACTATAAAATATAGTTAATCTATTTTATTTTACATTGAAATTTGTATGATTAAATACCGATTTAAGTATAGAGCAGAGTGTACGGTGACCCAGTTACTGATGCATCTAACGTCTGTCGAATGTTATCTATTTAACGTTTGTTGCATCTCGCCGAATTCTGAATCGAGCTAAAGACAGCAAAGCGTAACCGTTCACTACAAATGAGATTACGTGAATGTGTTAAGGATGAAAGCGAGATACGGGGAAAGTTAGATGCGTGAAATGAGGCAGAGAAACTGCGCGGCGACAGGTGGGCTCTCGGCGAGATCGTCGAATGGCCCGCTCGGCCGTCGCGGCGGGGTTGCGACAACGGCCCGTCGGAATAGCGTATTTCAAGCCGGCTCGCTCGCTGCACCGACCGCTTTGCGAAACCGCGGTTATGCAAGGCGTGCCGGTGCCAACTCGCGGCTCGCACGCCGGAAGGAAAAGTGGAACGAGTCGCAGTGAGGCAGCCGCGCGCGCCGCCTCTGCACGCGCGGACTCCAGTGAAGTGCCCCAGTGTCGTGTTAGTGTCGCTTCTAGAACGTTGGAACTGTGTTGCGCAAGTCCTACGCCTACAGTGGGATTATTTTAAACTAGATAATTAGACGACCTCGCCGCGAGACCGTGCCGCGACTTAGTCGCAACCCCTCACTGTGCTTAACGACACGTGCAAAAATCACTGTCCGTCACGTGTACTGTCTTTCACTATTTACATATCTTTACTAATGCTTAGATTATCATCTATAAATCATCCCTTTTTTATGACTGCACTGATAGATTCATTTAAAGTCACAACTATAGGTATTAACAATTTAACTAAACTTTTCAGTACCGGCCTCATTAATATTTCAAGAGTTTCCTAACAAACGTCTGTCCACTTAGAGATGATTACAATTCATTTGCGTTATTACGATTCGCAACGAGTTAATTATTCCGTTTTTATTAAGGATGTGCTGTTGAAACAAGAGGGAAAGTGTGCTTCAGACCGTGGTGGTTTCCTCGAGCCACTCGCTAAATCGTGACTCGTGCGCAATCGATACTCACATCCGACTTTCGATAATATTATTTGACTGTAATCACTACTTTATTCGAACCGTTCTACTATCGTATTGTACACGGTAGGTTGCTATAAAAATAAACGTCTAAAAGTGTAGCTGTCAGTCGATCGGTTTTCAAGCGTCATGTAAAATCACTATAATCTTTAAACATTGTTGAAAGGTCCCACGCGTTCTAAACACACTAAGCCTCTATCCACGTATTCAAGGACGTTTTAATAGTGTGTACAATGGCAATCAAGCGACATAATTTATCATGTGCGTCGTGTTCTATGCTCGTTGCACAATGCAGCTTATCTACTATCTAGCCGAGAGAGCTAACAATTATTTGTCCCACTTTCTTATTGGGCTCGACCGAATATGTTTGAGCCGATTCAATGGAAGTCTAATTGATTGACATTTACATAAACATTATGGGACTTCATATATTTTAATGCGCTTACTATTTTAAACCAATTCCAAGAGACCGCGACACCAGTAGTTAAATTACATTGCGCAACATTGCTAGGATTCTCCATCACATTAATGATCCATTGAAATGTTACATTTTTTAGCCCTAACCTTGCATTTTTTAGAGGACGCAATTTTGTTTTTTTGATGTGTAGGGGGGGTCAGTGTGAAGCTAAAACCAAGTTTGTGGGGTCGCCACCCTTGTCCCACGGCCGCCATCTTGAAAATAGCGGTTGAAATGGTTTTTACGATATATCTCTTAAACTATTTAACTGATAAAAAAATATCGTTAACATTATTTGTTGCAAATTAAATTCTCTACAACTTTGGTGTAGTAACTTTTAGTCGTAGAACTATAAATAAAAAAGTTATAAGCGAAAATGTTCAGAAATTAGAGCCATTTATATTTTTCAATAAAACTTTTTTTTATCATTTTACGAAGAAATGATATCAGACCATTTTTGTAGATTGTTTTTCGAGGAACAACTTTTATGTACAACATTTTTTCATAACGTCAATAACTAAGGTTTTACAGCGCTCTGAAGTGAGTCCTATTTTTCAGTACTCTTAACTATACATAATATATTGGCTATTGGCTCTTTTCTCATACTCCAGAACAATAGAAGCACACTGCAGAACATTTCAGACCTGCTTTTCGACGTAAAAAAAAGTCGCGCTTCCAGACTCTACCTCCTGGGTGGTGGGGAAAAGATTCAATAATTAATTATTAGTGATATTGCAAAATTAATTATTAAAAATATTATAATAACAAAAAAAACCATTACTGATGACAAATTATTATAAGTATACTGTATAGTTCAGAGTACTGAAAATTAGTACTCACTTCGGAGCGCTGTAAAACCTTAGCTATTTAATTAATGAAAAAATGTTGTATATAAAAGTTGTTCCTCGAAAAACAATCTACAAAAATGGTCAAATATCATTTCTACGTAAAATTATAAAAAAAAGTTATATTGAGAAATATAAATATCTCTAATTTCTGAACATTTTCGCTTATAACTTTTTTATTTATAGTTCTACGACAAAAAGTTGCAGGATCAAAGTTGTAGAGTATTTAATTTGCAACAAATAATGTAAAAAAATTTTTTTTATCAAATATATAGTTTAAGAGATATATCGTAAAAACCATATCAACCGCTATTTTCAAGATGGCGGCCGTGGGACAAGGGTGGCGACCCCACAAACTTGGTGATAGCTTCACACTGACCACCCCTACACATCAAAAAAATAAAATTGCGTCCTCTAAAAAATGCCACCCCAAATGTAACTTTTCAATGGACCATGTCAAAGATGAAGTTCTGCACATGATATAAATAATAATAATTACTCGTAACGAATGCGCAACAGGACGTATGCATCATTGCGTCATTCTTTAGTATGCATCGCTACATAGTGTAGGCGGGCCACGCTAGATCTACCTAGTGCCTATTACTGCAGCATTAGTCCTTTATTCATTGAGATAATGACACAGAGTCCGTCTACTTTAATGCATTGTATTGCTGTGTGCAATCATGCTTCTGACTTGATCAAGTTTCACAAGCGTTGTAAGGAATACGTGTTAAAAGTTTTGCCGTGGATTGTTTGATGAAACCAATTTCATTTTATCGATTTAAAGCTTTGTTTGGAACTCATGTATAAAATTAAAAATACCGTAAAAATTATATGATTCGCCATACGACGAAGACTGTTTAGGGACATCTATTAGACATTAATATATTTTACGATTCAAATGAAAATGTTTGTTTTGTTGGCGTAATAACTGCCTCTAAAACAAAACATTAGTGCAGCAAAGCCATTTGCAGTTCAAATATCTACTTGAAAGTAATAAAATCTATTATTCTATCCATTAGATGGAGGGCTATGTCAGTCGGAGCTCGGCTGGCGCAAGGCCGCGAGCGCGAGTTTGACCTACTTAGTTCACCTTTGTTTTTAACCCGAGCTACGCGAAACTCGACTTAACATTGCATAGTAATTATAGGCAATTGATGCTCCTCGATCGAATGGAATTATAATCTATTGTTATGGAACGCTTTGTGTTTAAAGTATAGGTTGAGATAGACACATTTTAAATTGCAATTATTAAATAGAGTCTATTCCAGTCATTATAGCGTTCAATGTAAAATGTTAAAGCAATATTCTCTGAGTGCATATGGACTATTTTTGAAAGTTAAAATCGACGAACAGCTGTGCATTCAATGCAGAAATGCATCGTGCTATCGCCTGTAAACTGTTTAACTATACTTATCATATTTGCTCTATACTTCGATATTGATAAATAAATACTACACGTGTCATTTGAGCATGATTTCCATCAGTAGTACATACGTCACAAGAAAATTATGTTTAATTGTGTTTTGTAGCGAGGGCCTTTTAACTGATGAATGTAAGGAGTGTTTCAATTTCATTACATTACATTGTTTAACATACAATAAAACAGATAATGCATTTCAATTGTTATTATTAATTTTAATTTAATAATAATTTGCCGGCGAATGGGTGCAATGGGAGCTAGGTTTTATTTTATATTTTGCATCGTCATAATGTTGTAATGGTGGCATTGTTACGTTAAATTTTTTAACATTTTATTCACAGTTCCCTCACATAGTGACTATGCAGAGCCTATTAAATTGAAGAGGTAATGGAATTTAAGTAAAACGATAAACAGAAGAGTTACTTTCAAAGCATACTCGTGGAAATTAAACCGTAAAATAGTATTGCTAATTAATTCTGCGTAATAAAAAGTAATGCGCGAAATATTTGGATGTATAATTATGAATTATGATATTTTCTTTTATTTTAATGTCACGTTTTCTCCACACTTTCTTTATATTCTTTAAATTACAAACTTTCAAATCAGTTGTAGATGAAATAATTTAAAAAATTATTACAACGCGTGCTTGAAATGGAGTTTGTATACGTGATTAACATTATTTTCATAGTCATAATACGTTGCGACATTACACCTCCATTGTAATGTGTTAACAAGCCTATTCACTATGAATACTTAATAACGAGTAATCAATTAAATAATCTGACAATCGATACGCGACTACAATATTAATCGAATGAAATCAGCGCAATCCAATTAAATAGGGATCTTCTGTTTCGTGACGATCATTCCTAACATCTATCTGATTTATCGACGCACTAACACTAATTATGCTTTAGCTTATAAAATAATAGTGACCCATTAATATAGAGGACAGTAAGTGATAACGGCCAAGACGATCCGTGATGCATAGACAGTTTAGTGCCGCGACTAGTGAACTATCGATATCGACGTTTTCAATACGCCCCTGGGTTCGTGCCAGGAGTGCGTTTGCAACGCACGCGACAAGTTTGCGTTAAGGCAAAGTTGACACTGTAAATGCACTATCTGGTACGACACCCAGGCGCGTGATGCGACGCATCAGACCAACTATTCGGAACATCGGCTAAAGTTCCTTGGAACTGATACGAACTATAAGTGCTTTTTAGATTACAGTTCATTTATTTTTATTTCTATTATGTAACCTTAGTACTATTAATAATTTGTATTATTATATTTTATTTATTTATGGATGTGTTATTTTCTGCTTATTTGATATTTAATTTTACAATTTTAGATTTTTTGTTAATAATTTATTTGTGTATTGATGTAAGCTTTTGTATGTTTTATTTTTATTTGATATGTCTGTTATACCTTGTTTATTTTTTGTATTTTAATGCCTTATTACAGCGCCTTTTCTATATTTTCGTTTGTTTTATTTCTTAAACTATTTTATTTTGTACTTTTCCAATGTATGCTTTATTGCCAACCGATTGTAAAATTTCAAAAGCATTAAAGTTTTGATATTTTTAATACAAATTAAAACCTATTGACACATTCGACATAATGTAGAAGTAACTACAAATTTCATCAAAGTTCATTTCCGAATAGTAAGAAGTAAGAAATCAATTGATAATGATTATACAAAAATATGTAACACGTTCTTAATACATATTTGCAGCTGACAACAAAACGTAAAGTAACGTTGCATAAATATTATTGCAGACGTGTTCCAGATAACTACTTGAACATAGATAATCTCCACTGACACTAAATAATTGGATGCATACATTGTTGCAAAGTAACCACATCTAGACGTTGTTTTAAATATAGCACTATCGATAATTTTATCACATCACTACGCTATCTTCGCGATGCAGCTGTTGATTAATAGAACTATCAAAATAGAATTATTTAACTATTACCTTATCGAAATGTGTTTTATAATAATTTATAGACTCATTTGTGTTTACGTTTTGATAACATTCTGAATAAGGCGTCACTGCTATCACAAAGAGCGAAAATTCAATATTTTCTTGAAAAATCATTGCACGTATTTTACACACTTTTTTAGAGTAATTTAATAGTTATTTTTATAAGAAATATTAATTTAAAAAACCTTTACATTAAACAAATTACGATTCTGCCTTTCGATTTGTCGCATAAATATTTTTGGAAACCCTAACCATACTTATGAAATTCCAACAAATACGAGAAGTGAAAAAATGTAAAGTATATTTAACACTATTTTATTATTGGATATAACAGGACAGTGGGTCAAGTATACATGCTCGGTGCTGGCGAAGCCCTATGGAGTAATCTCATTTCACTACAAGTGCTCAGATAAAACCACACAAATACTCTAACAATTATAATTTATAGCAGAATAGCCCTTTACTTAGAGACACGACTTTGCTTAAATAGGATAGGATAGATTTATAGGTAGATAATAATTTAAATAATTTTCACATTGTTTTAGTTTTGTTATAGTTTTGTTGGTGATAAATAAGTAGTGTGGACATTTTATTTTGAAAAGTAGAGTCTCGAGAGAAGATCATACATCTGCCAGAATTTGACTTACTTTAACATTTACCATTTTCACTATTGTTTTATAATTCATGGTACACTTATAATTCTCTGATAATATGTAATAACTTAGTTTTCGAGTAAATTTATTTGAAGGAAAAAATAAGTTCAACTATATCCCATATAATATATTGAAAATAGTGTTTCTTCCATTTGAATTATTTTATCTTAAGCAGACGAGATGGCAGTTTTGTGGAGCCTGGAGGTCACCTGAGTTCAACATAATTAAAATAATTCATTCATTCGTTTCCTAAAGCAATTAAGAAACGCGCTTTCTCTCAACCTTTTAGAACGAAGAACTAAGCATCATGGGTCGTAACTCGTAATACCCATCATCGTTATAAATATTTTTTCTAATATAGCAAACTTAAATTTCCCTCTCTTGGAAATCAAAAAATATTTTTTTAGAATTTCTAAATCTTGGATTAAGTAGTACCTACTTTCAGAACCCATGCCATTATTATTGCTGAGTCATTTTTTTATTATTCCTGGGAACTTACAGAAATCATCATAATAAGAAGGGGTTTTTATCATAATTTACAGATACAAGATTAACTTTCATCAATTTAGTACTATCTATGTTATTCATTCTGCAGATATTATTGATTTCGCTATGTCTGTGCTTTGTTTTATTTTTGCTAATAAAATATTTGACTCATTGTTGTTTTATTTATCAGAACTTCGCTTGTGTTTTTAGTTTTAAATATTATTTATTGCTTATTAGTTGTCTGTTTGATAATCACGTCACCCAGTATCTTAAAGTATTGACCTACTACAAAGTACTTGTAGTAATTAGAAACAATAACATCTATTCTATAATGTACTTTCACAGATAATAACGTCATAGACAATAATATATAATAATGTTCTGTGTTCTTTACGAAATTCATAAGTCAGTGTGGCTTTTCATTTTATAGTATGAATGTTACTTGATTAGAACCTTTAAATATGATACCTATAATACAGCTAAGTTTTATTTTACTATAAAGTAACTCTTGCTTACCACAATTATTTGACCATGAAAGAGCATACGTCACTCAGAAGCATTCCTCATGCTTTTGATGGTTTAGGAGAAGATTATAGTTTTGCAGTTCACTAGTGTTCATTTATGCTTCTATTCATCTCCTTTAAGATCACGTTTATTTAATTCTATACCAAAAACAAGGAGAGACATTTAATACATTACCTTTGGTGATATTTTTACCAAGTGAGATATAGTATGTATTTTCATAAGAAACGATAAACATACAGTCTGTTGAGCTATCCAACAATTAGAATTCGAAGTAGTATTTAGTATGTAAATCAAATAGTCACCTGCTTAGTTACATTGTTTATACTTGTATTAGTTGCAAACTGGTCATTATTTTGAATCTATTTCATCAAAGGCGATAGCTATTCTGAAAAATGTTTAAATGTTTAATTGCATAACATCACTTCTTAAACATTGTGTTTTTCTCCAACCTCTATTATATTTTTTCACGAAGCTAATGTATATTTATTTCATTTCGTAAAACATATCAAAAATTGCATTTTAATTATTCCCAGCCTGAAGCTGATACAGGTATTTCAAGTTTATACTCTAACATACTTAGATATTTCCAAAGGGTACGATATGCGTGACTGCAATAGAAAACGATAGTTATGCCGCAAACGGCATAATATCTTGGCCGCATAAAATGTAAAATATCGACCATACATAATTGATCACAATACACTGGTTCAACTATTCCAACACATGCTGCAGGCCTCACACACTTACCTAGCAAAAGAAGCAATGGACGTGTGCTAATTAGATACGTATCGCATCGGAAACGTGGGCATTAATGCCACAATTGCAACTTCAAGAAACTTAATATTACAACAAACGAAATGGGAAGTTATTCGATGCATATAACATTTATTCACTTTCAAATAGTTTGCGCAATGCTCAGTTGATAAGTTCGTAACGAATGCTACTGACTGCAGCGAATTCGGTCGCGAAATATAATTACTAATGAAATAAATTTCAGAACATTTTGAAACTACACTTAGATTTCTAATTTCTAGCAAAATATTAAGCAACGATTGTTATGTTTCGTAATATTGATAATATGTAGTAGAACTTGTAATAAAATTGAAGGTTGCTATTCGTGCAAAAGCTAAAATAGTGACTTTATTCACGCCATGTTCTCATGTTAACAATTTATAGTTTACCTGAACTTTCTTTAAATGCCAGATGAATTTATCTGGATCTATCCAATTGGATATATTTGGATAGCATCTATTATTGAAGATACCTCAAATTGTAGCCGCATTTTAGGTACCTATAGTGTCAACATGGTGTCAACCAACTAAGAGGCTACTAGATTTAAAACGTTTTTGAAACTTGAATTCTCCTACACACATAATTTAATCTATAATGACAGCGTGGAACGTCAACAAAAAACGTAGATGGTTCAATTCGCAAAGCGAAATAATCTTATAATCTCCACAATAGCAATAATTAGTTGTTGGAAAAAATTGCACTCGACGTCAATGGCAGTGATGTCATACATTTGTATTATTCCGCCAGTAATGCAGACCACCTCATCATCACATAATTCTGCGTGGAATTTATGGAATCATATTAAAAGACGCTTTAGTTAATGTGTTTTTTCTCGAACATTGTTGTCACTATTTTGTATTTGATATTTCATTCTTGAAGAGCTGTAATAGGTATAACGAGTGTTTCGAGTAGTTTTTTTACGTTATTAATACGACTAATTCGAAGGTCTAATAAGGTTTGCTGTTCTACAATGATCTGCTTATATTCACCAACAAGGTCCGTCAAAACGGAACACAATGTATTGCTCCCCCATTTACAACATTGATACAGTGTCAAGTAGGTACTAGGTACCTAAGTACTTTATTAACGCGAATCAAAGCTGGGGAGAATATTATTTTTACTTATTTTCATTTAGAATTACCTATTTCCGAATTTTTATGGTCGATCTGCTGATACCATTGATGATAGCCTATAGCCTATTTGACACTTTGTGATACCTACAGGTATTCTTTCATAGCTTACTTATCTGTTATTTTGACTGAAGATGAGCTAAACAAGACCTACCCAGAAGATGGAAAACTGGCCATTAATATTAAAACTTATTTTCGTAACAATCAAACTAGCACCTTTATAATTTACTTAGCAACTAAGCAAATTTATTACAATGGGATGTGATACTGAGACGAAAAGTTTAAGATTTATAAACTGTGTTTGAAATCTGGTATACATTTTTATTACTTCATTATTTTCAATTGACCTTACCTTTTTATAAAATTAATAATATGAGATGTATTCAAGTTTGCAACCCCTGACTATTTAATTAAGATGGTTCTATAATAAATTTATAAATAGGTAAATAATAATAAATACATACTTACCTAGTAGCTGGTAGGTAGGTATGTTTAGTTTTTAAACAAATTATACCACATGTGAATCGCAAGTATTTTACGAAAGTGGAGGATAATTTTATTATTATTATTCAGCCATGGCTGTCCCACTGCTGGGCAAAGGCC
>CAJQZM010037314.1:0-23951 GCA_907164665.1 Colias nastes | reverse complement strand
CCACTATTACTATTTTTAAATAACAAATATTTAAGGACACAATGTTTACATGTCAGAATTTGACAGATGATGACATAGACATACTGATTTAGTTACGAGCAAATAATGTACGTAGGACGCGTGAAGCTCTATATTTAAACATAATTATTTTGCCGAGGTTAAATGTAGATTTGTTTTATTCTTGGTTTGGTTCATGACCATGCCTGATGCTGGTCTCTTATTGAAAGGTTAGTCATGACTGACATGAATGACATGTGTATTATAATTGCAGTTAATTAAATTAGCGGTATTTTGAACCATACCAAACCAAATTGTTAGTTATATTATTTATTGAAATATATTCATATTAGTTTGAAGAATTTGCCCGCTCGATTTGAAGAAACACTTTATCCAAGAATATTTCTAATTTCTATGATAGACTTAAGATTATAAATAATACACACATTTTTAACGATAGAAATGATAAAAATTTATTAATTTATGTAAACATCTAAGACAATACAACTTTAGAATTTTATAAAATAGTGCAGGTTCTTGAGTTTGTTTGGTTTCTGATTTCCGTTTCTACTGTCTCTTCTATTTTGTTTACTTTTCCCTCCGCAGTTTCAATGCTTTTGTGAATATTTTCTGAAATTCGAAAGTGTAAGTAAGTAAAAGTAGTCAAGGATGTCCACATCCTTGACTACAACAATCTTAACATTAATGAAGGGGAAAGAACATCATTTTTGACACGAAAGCTTGAGTTTGAAGATATAGTCGAGCGAGCAGAAACATATCTTTTAAGATTCCTAATCCTGTAGTTAAGTACAAGAATAATTGTAAGAATTTTTTTGTTGTTAAGGATACTTAATTTAAAAGTTTGTAATATGTTACTATTTATCATTTACAAATCAACATTTCTTAATTTTTAATATTTTTAATTATTTGCACCAGTTCATATTTAATTATTAAATTGAGAATGGAGTGATTTACCTGTAACATTTTCTTCTATTACCTTTCCTTTACCCATGCAAGAGTTTTCTTTATCTCGTATAGATTGAAAAATGCGCGCGAATCGACCTTTTTCCTCCAGTTTATTAACAACCACTTCCGAATCTTCGCAATTCGTTGGGACTTGGTCAATATGATCTTCACTTCTTACAATTGGTAATACTGCTTGAGTTTTCGTTTTACCAGCTTGTGGACTCGATTTATCAGAGCCACAAGGTATAGTTTCATTTTCCGATTGCCCTCCGTCACTTCGTTGACCATCGTCACTATGTTTGCTTAAGTTTGGACTCATGTGGGATATGTCGGGTATGTGTAAAAGATCTTGAATTATAGGACTCTTTGGAGGTGGTGAATTGTTAGTCTCTGCTATTTTATCTGGAATTCCCAATGATATCTTTTCATCACAGTGAAACCCGGGGTCAATTTTTGCGACAGATTTTTTTAGAACATCCTCTACGACTTCTATTTTCTCATTTGCTTCTTCTTTAACAGTGTGTACAATTTCTTGTATTTTGTCTTCGGCTTTGTTTTGTATTTCCTCGATGTCCTCTGTGACTTTATCCTTTGCTTTTTCAAGTTTTTCTGATATTTCTGTCATTCCCTTTTCTATAGACGTTGATATATCCATTTTAGGCATGTTGTCAATTATCGTACTGGTATCATTGTTTAGATCTGGTACATTATGTATGCTTGCTGTGTCTGTTTCCAGATCGTTAATATGAACGATATGAGATCCACTTACATTCGCTTCTAATGAATCGATCGACCCGCTTTCTTCATTTCCATTGTTAGAGTTTTCAATTACGTGCTCATTAACGCTAGGCTTTGCTGTATCCCCCGGAGGATCTTCTTTGTTCATGATTGGTACTTTTTGCAAGGGAGGTAGTTCGGTAATAGATATTTGTTTATTGTCTTGGTTGACTATGAAATCGTTATTCGTGAAGTCTGCGTTGGAGCCTTTGGTAGCGGTGAGTAAAGTGTGGCAGCCGCCGCAAGCCACATTATCTACAATGAAACCATTCATGGCGGTGACCCGCTTAGGCGTATATTGATTGGGGAAGTCGGTCGAGTTGTCGGCGTCGATTTCGTCCAAGCACAATTTATCGTGCCTTGACTCGCCACAGGTGTAAAGCAATCCATTGTCTGAAAATATAGATATTATGACTTATGTATTATGGAACCGTCTTATGATGACTCAACAATAAACATTGATATTTGGAAGTAAAAACGATTTTTAACGATTGGTGGAACAATGACCGAGGATATTAATAACATTATATTTTGCAGAAATATAAAGTATCTGTCGATAAAAAATAATTTTAAACGATATAGGAATTATTCAAAAAAGTTTAAAATTACCAGTAACAAAAGCAGTGTGCATCGCCCCACAAGCAACCAGTTTCAATTGATAGCCGTCGAACATTTTGTCCATATTAATTTCCGTTGGCTCTTTCACTGTTTCTATTGTGTTCGGCATGCCCAATTGTCCTTTTTCATTGGAACCAAAAGCCAATATTTTGCTTTCGTCCATAGATAATAGAAATGTGTGGTTTGCGCCGCAACATGCACTCTTTATTTGTGTATTCGTTGGTAGAACTTGAGGTACGTATATAATATTTGCTGTATCTGATATACCAAGCTTTTGGTTCTCATTGTCACCTGTTACGAATACGGCTCCTTTTGCTGTGGATGATATAATAATTTATTTATATGTTAGGAAATGATGATTAATAACATTTTTTTCATATGTAATAGTTAAGTTTATCACTCTAATTTTTGTTTTTACGAAAATGCTACTTGTAATTTGTATACTTATTATCTAGCAGAGCGATAATATTTATATGAGTTATTTTAAATGACATAGGTAGGTTATTGAATATTATGATTCGTTTACTCGGATTAACACTACACAATTAGAAAGAAAGAAAGAAGAAATAAATTACCAGTAATAAACACGGTGTGATAGTAACCGCACTCAACGAACGCTATTTTCTCCATAAATTTGAGCTCAGTGAGTTTGACGCAGGTCCTAGTGTCTTCGCCGAGCCCGAGCTGCCCTTCCGTGTTCGAGCCACACATGAACACGCGCCCATCGTCTGGTGGAATATTTTTACATAATATATTATCAATCTACATATCTTGGTTAATTTCTTACGCCAATATTATAGCCTAACTTGAAAAGATAGAGAGCAGACTAGTGAGTAAGGTAAGTTTTATATTAAAAGAAGTAGGTATCTATAATTTGAAGTGGTGTCATTAAGGGGGTGGAATTTTATAGTTATAAATTGGCTCTTTAGAGTTAGTAACTTGTAGTAACTATAAATTGCTCGTAGACCCATCGATTTAATAACAATATGAGTTTAAATGAAATGGATAAAAAAGAAACACAAGAAATGCCTTATTTTCTGTAATATGTAGAGCTAATTTTATCATTCTTACTATAAATTAAATGCATTGAAAGCCAGCATCATTTTAACAAGTACTACTTATTACAATTATTTATCAACACATTTTAAACTCTGCAATTAACGTGTGCATAACTACGGAAATTCAAATCCAACTGACCAGTTAGCACCGCAGTATGGTTACTACCAGCGGAGACCTGCCGTATCGGCTGGTCAGCGTCCAGCTCGACATACTGCGGTACTGAGTGGCTTTCCACATCGCCTGTACCCAGCTGGCCTTCTTCGTTGCAGCCCACTGCATAGATCGCGTTTGTGTCTGGAATTATAAGTTTAATATATGATGACAATATGGAAAGATGAGTATAGGTACTACATATTATTTCAATTTAAATAGTCAACGGACAGTTTTTTCCGATTGCTACCCGATTGTTTCATAATAGGTAGGTACCTATGTCTAATTAATTTCGACAAGGTAAGAAACTATATCCTCCTATGAAGGGATAATAGATAATTTTTGAACAGAAGGTCACAAGTAAGTGTTATACAAAAGATGATGCCTGACTTTATTGTCCTAACCGTATTCTATTAGTATTTTATTTAAACTTAAATTAAAGCTCATAAACTACTGAACTGTTTTAGATAGTTTTCATGTTGTGTCATAAGAATTATACCTACTCTACATCTAGGCTCTAGCTATATTTCATACTTTTGTTATCCAAGTAAAAAATGTCTAATCTACTAAAACATGACTAAAACTGACCGGTAACAAAAATAGTATGCGCCCGCCCACACGCTACGAACATGGTGCGGTGCGGTTTCAGCCATTTCACACAACTCGGTCTTGTCACTTCGTCCTTATGTCCCAGTCCGAGCTGGCCCCAAGCGTTTGTGCCGAAGACGAACACACGACCGTTCTCTGAAATTGAGAGTTAAATAAAATGTAGAGAATGAAAAGAATGGTAGAGTTCCATGGGTTCTACAAATTCATTTTATTATACAGTGTATTTAAGCCACCGTATTCATCTAGCTATTAATAAAACAAGCTATCGTAATCGTAAACCGTAGTAAAATCTTTTGTTAGTAAAAAGAGACATAAATGAAAGTAAGTAGTTATAGGTAATATTATGCAACTTAGTCTTGATATGTTATAGTATCTTATGTAATTTTTGTTAAAATCCTGTTAATTTTAAATACTTACGGCATATAACAGCGCTGTGCTCATCGCCACAAGATATAGCTACGATTGGGTCGTTCTTGATAAAGAAGTGACTAGGTTCATTGTCGGCAAAGTGAGATTTGCCGAACGTGAAGACGGCACCGGTTTCTATAAAAAGATTACGTAAATGTGCGAAGATAAATATATAAAGACAAACTTTGAAATTGGAATCACCACCCTTCAATATTTTAAGCTTCACGAAGAGCAAGATGTGGAAATGGTAGGCCATACAACTTTCAGTTCAACAATAAAATACTTAAAGTTTTACTGTGGTTTTACTTCAAGGCTTTAGGTTTCCAACAAAGTTTTAAAACG
Organism: Colias nastes; assembly: GCA_907164665.1. Taxonomy (NCBI): domain Eukaryota; kingdom Metazoa; phylum Arthropoda; class Insecta; order Lepidoptera; family Pieridae; genus Colias; species Colias nastes. The sequence continues at coordinate 19,025 of CAJQZM010037314.1, read as the reverse complement.
ATACAGTAAATGAGTTACCTTATATTACTTATGATTAATGATTGCGATAAACCAGTACCTACCTAGGTTCAAGTAATGCGTCATTTCTAGCTTTTTTAATATCAGTTAAATCTAAACCTACTCCACAGATTAAAACGTTACTACCTACGCATAGATTCTAGAAATTAATAACACGCCGGTCTGCGGAAACATGAATTTTTATTAGTTTAACTACTGACGTCATTCCTTAAAATGTTACTAAGAAATTACCATGGAAAAGCTTTTTATAGAAGTACCTATAGAGCTTCAGATTTATTGTAGCGGTCGTAACTCGTAATTACAGATTTACGAATTTCGCCTGTCCTTGACTTGAACGGACGTAGTGGCAAATTGTTGGACGGACTCTTAACTATTGTTCCGCACGAATGTAGAAAATAATATATACTTAGCCGGTCAAAGCAGCAAAAGCTGACGATCGACGAGTCATAATTTATAGAGCAACTATTTTATTTAAGTTAAAAACAAAAATAAATCTAATCTAATATTGTGAAGATTTGAAAAATGTCCTGAAATATTTGATTTCACTCAAGAACTACTCGACTTGTTTATAGCATAGATGCGTCTAGATTATAAAGCTACATTCATAACGAATAATACAGACTCTATATTACATATTATGTTTTAACGCAGGCAAAACCGGGTGACACCGGAACCTGTGACTAGTATAATTTCAAAGAGTTAAAGATCCATATCATATATTGTACGCTGGACAGTAGAGTCTTTGCGTAAAATTAGCATATTATTGTCTACAACATACATAGGTAGTTAACAATAGTGGGTTATAAATGGTTATAAATCATATAAGTATACTAATGTCACACATAGTGCATGCCGCATACTAAAAGGCATAAAGAAACTTGCGACGCTAAAGAAAGTGTTGTTCTTGTAATAAAAGAAGCAAACAATAGCTTTAAGGTGCTATACTATCACGGGCACGGGTAATTACATTTGACCTTGTCAAGTTCACCCTTTAATCTGGCTATAATCTGCCTGGAGATTAATATCTTTTAATTTTGGTTCTATTGTACTTTCTAATTTATTTATCGTGTAATGGATTTAAAAATAGAACCTTTTAGCTATTTTGTAGAGGACTAAAGAACTTAAGGACAAAAGAATGGATAAAGTGCTGGTAAGTTTGCAATGTTGCATATAAGGTTACATAATTAAATCATAAATACAATTTGTAAAAAGCGTGAAATATTTTTTCTTGGACCTACTTATTTCTGAAAAACTATCTATTTGTTAATATTTATGTGAATCAACAGAGCACAAAAATACCAATAAAATCTGAAAGTTATTCTATGATATTATGTACTAAAGTATTTTATTGATAGCGATAAAGAAGTACAAATCAAATAAATGAAAATACATACATAATATAATTTCAATAATATACCTTTAAATTGACGATATGTTTATACAAATTATTTACTAATATAATGAAGGTTTTCATATTCCCTTGAGCTGTAAAGCTGTTTTAATTAAATTATTGTGTCATAATTCAAAAAAATTTTAAAAGCCTTATTATATGATAGTTTCTGTAACATTTCTAAATGATGTTCTAATCTATTAAGATTAGAACAATTCATAAAGCTATAAGCATTAGCTTATAGCGTTATAAACTTATAATAAATACTACATTTAAATGTTTTACGCTGGGAAAATGCCCTAAATACTTTAGCCGGTCAAAGCAGCAAAAGCTAACAAAAATAAAGTAGGTGCATTACATACAAAACACATAAGAAAAATGTAAGCTTGTGTTTCTATTTTGCGCGCTGAAACTCGAGGTACTCTGAAAAAAAAATGTAGCCTATGTGTGCTTAGATACCTATCTATCTCTATATCACACAGATCATAGATAGATTTGCGTGAAACTGAAAGAAAAGCAAACGTGGATCATTCATAGATTCTCAAAAATTTCGCGCATATAATATTACTTGTAGGGTTTCATCGATGCCTATAAAAGAAACTCAATATAAAATGCTACGACGGTTACACGTGTGTAACATTTGGCTGAAAGAAAATCAATAGTAATTTGTTTGTAAACTACACTCGAAACTGGGTTTTCATAACCATTCAACGAAAAGCAGACGATTAATGATTGGAAAATACAGTATGCGTTGTTTGTTATGTTCAAATGTATATTGGTATCTATAATCTAGAATTCTAGATGAAGTTTGAAAATAGTAGAGAGCTTCCTTTAAATTGAAAATAAAAATTCGGTGTTGGTACGATTGTTTCATAAATTATTTAATTAAAATTTACAAATACGTGTTTTGGTATTTTAATTAATTTTAATTTGCATTTATTCTGTTAAATTAATATAAAAATGCATCGAAGTAATTTTACACTGCATGATCGACTGCAAGAGAATTTTAAACATTTAGAATTATCGATTTAGAGTTTAGAGGATAATTATAATATAAAATACTAGCATATAAAGCACAAAATAATATAAAATACATATATAGTAACTCAACATCATGACGAATTGTTATCGAGTTTATTTACTTCACCATGATTGGTGAAGTAAAACCTCATTCTACAGATTCCAAAATCTATAATTTTAAATCCCGGTACGAACTTTCTAATCTGTGCCAACATGTGAAAAAAAATCGAAACTATGGTGCGTTTGAAAATGGAACAGACCTGGGATATCGTCAATCATGGCGGCAAACTATGCGGCCATGTCTGACCCGCGACTGGTCGGTCGGCTGCGGGGCGCTAACTGACCGCTGGCTAGGCCACCCTTGCTACCACCGTGCGATTAACTTCGTGTGGGCTATAGAGTCACTGGAAATGGCTTGGATAAGGGGATATTTAATAAAGCTTTTCTTAAAGTGATTTTGTAAATTATGTAAAAATTCTAATAAAAAAAAAAAAAAACTAGATAGATGTTATGATTGATGTTTATTTGAAATAACAGCAGTATCTGCAATTATGCTAACAGCTGGCTCGCGTCTTGTAGTATTGTAATAATTCTATCTACAGTACATTTGTTGCTCTATTGTTCCTTGTATAGATATATAAGTAAATTCAACTTTATCTGGGTTACAATCTATTTGAAGCTAATGGTCAAGCAGAAAAAGTATAAATAAAATAATTGAATTTAACAAATCCATAATGAAAATTTTGAATTTTCTTCCCAAGTTATAATCCAAAAACTTTATTTCCTTGATCCTTAAAACGATATTCCCTTAATATCGTGCTCAAGTCAACCAGTGACACATGACCTGCCCCTTGAAATGAATATTCAGTTTATTTCCAACATTACAGAATTATTAATGGTTGTTGAGGCTCTCTCCAAATTGGTCAGCATGGCCATAACGATTGCCATTAGAATTCGAAATATTGCTTTATGTCATATAACATACGGTTTTATGAGAGGCTACAGTTTTCCGTAGCCTGGTTGTAGATTATTCTACCTATGTTAACTTAACCTATGTTAAAACATAAATGTGGAATGAAGTTTATTTTTTCGTTCACAACAATAATACTTCAGTTATTTCTTCAAATAATTCTTTAAAAAAGCTTATATATACGTGGTATATTACGTTGTTCCTAAGATCAAAAAGGACAGAAAAAGCTCATAGAGTAGGTAATAGCGCAAATATGACACCATTCCGAATGAAGGTGATGTTAAATTATATTCCACGTATAGTTAAATTATATTTGTTTTTTTCAATTATATTAGCCCTTCTGAATTTGAAAAGTACGGTTGTAGAACGTCACTTATTAAGGCACATAGGTACCTATGACTAAAAACTTAGTTACTCCTAAGGTTCTAGCTATTTATCGGTAATACAACATGATCTCGGGTACATGTGTTGTAAAAAATGTTTATATTTAAACGTAAGATTAGAGAAAACAAAAGTTTAAATTTAGAAAAGTGTGCTATTAATCCTCTTATCATAAATGCGATTGCAATAACTAGCCATTTATTATGATAACGTACCTAATGCGCCTTGAACCGTCAATATCGTGATTGCAGTATTTCATTGTAACACTTCTTTTTTCGAAGGTTAGTAGGATCCACTCAATATCTCGAAACGCCCTTTTTTTTCAAAATAAGGATGTTTGTTGTTGTTTTATTCAGTCTATAAGGTTTGTATGATGTTAATGACAGCGAGATACCTTAAGCTCGATAGAAGAGCGATAACAATTTAATACATACATATTATATCTAATATCTACAATTTTTAGAGAATAGCAAGGAAAAACAAACAAAAATTTATAAAGTCATACTTAATATTGTAGTGCTCTAAAGGTAATCATTACTTAACATCTAGATGTCGTTCGTGATTTTTTTAATTGTAATAATTTTCCAAGTTCATTACCATAAGGTGAAGGCTATAAAACATTTTCCCCGTCAGAGGATACTGGTAAGAACGACCTCTGCATAATTGAATTGCGTGTTATAGGAGCGAATGTCAATGACCGGCTGTTGCTTTGATTTAGAAAAAGCATTTCATATAATTGGGTAGTACCAAAATATATGGGGAAAGAAAACTACTTTAGGTAGATTTCCTTCCACGCATGAATTTGCGGCATAACGATAGGTGGGTAATAATTATCCCTTTTAATAAATAAAGATTCGTATGCGAACATTGGGTTCAGTAATCCTAATATTACGTTTTTTTATATATAATAATAACAATCAAATTATAATACAAGAAAAAATCTGTAGTGATTTTTCAAGTTACATTAAGAAATATCCGCTGAAGTATCATGTTTAAAATGCTATGTTATTATTGACGGACATCTAATGAGATGTCTGTATATAACCTTTCTATAGGTAACTTACAGAATATTTGTCAACAAACTTTTCACCAGCATTTCTGTGTTTTGTAAACAGCAACTGTAGTTTTTTGGCCAGGTGTTGAAGAGACTGCTTTCCGAATTGGAGGAAATAAATTTATACTATTTAAAAGTGTTTGTTAAGACTTAAGTTTTTCTAACCATCTAGTTGAAAAAATTATTGTTCTACTTTTTTTTAATCATGCCTCTATTTTCATCCAGTAGAAAACACGAACGAGTTAAAGAGCAAAATTCGATACAAACTCACCAGTATCACAGATAGTATGGTAATACTATACCCATGTATGTTATAAATTTGCTTCTATATTGTAGGGTCAGTGTACCACTAGCTGACCAAGCGCCAATACATGACCGAAATTCAAATATACGCGCCAATTAAAAAAATACGGCAGCCCCAGATGATAGTTTATTGTTTTTTCTGTATAGCAACATCATCTATAAAAAAAAACAAATCTTGCTGCCATTGGTCAGAAATATTGACATTTTTTCAACACGAAGGTGGCGCCCCGTAAGTAATCACATTTTTTACTAAGAGATTTTTATCGGGAGTTGATTGGAAAATCTTAATTAATCTTGAATGCAATCGATTACTTTTTATATCTCTTGTTATAGGCATAATGTTAAACCATTCTGTTATAGACTTTCGGCTTCATTTTTGGCATGAACAGTTTTTCATGATTTTTAGCGGCCTGGTTATCTTTTGGAGCAACGAAAACAATTTTTCGCCTATTGTTGACCAGTATGGTCAGCTCTTGGTTCTTTATATTTTGCTAAGAAAGACTTGCTTTGTTTTGTGCTTATACCTAATTTAACAAACCATATAAGCCGTAGTTAAGTCATAGCTTTATGTTGCATATTTCCAAAAGCTGACCACCGTAAGATTTTGTACCGAACTTAGTTGGTCAGGTTTCGGGGCCGAGAATATTATTAACCTTGAGTTGTCCACTTGATTTCCGTGACCAAGTGGTTTGATTTCATCAACCTATCTACATACCTGAAGATCTTTAACGCATGACAGTGTGGAATTTATCCATTTAACATTTCTGCAATAGACTTTATGAGATGTATGGACCACGAAACTAGAAAAGTTGCGCCTGTCATGCAATCTACATTGGAGACTGAAGTTGGCGTAGAGATCCTTTTATTGATAGAATATAACATTTAATAAAAAAAACTTCAATTTAAATACAGACTTTTTTTATTTATTAAACAAAACTAATGTTCGAAGAAGGACATTTTATCCATTTTGAAAATGGTCAACTTTTAGAGTAATGATGGTCAGATATTGGTGAGCAGTGGTCACGTAATGGTACTTTTAGCAGAAGTAACTTTCAGAGTAGTTTTCATAAAACCTTTAAAGGTTATCAAATTGATACTAAGAACAATAGTTGCAGTGAGTATTCAATTATCTGTGTCCCAAAAATAACATTGAACGTAAAACAAATAACCCGTTTTTTATATATAGCTAAAGATAAAACCGCTTAAATGGTCAACTAGTGGTACATCCACCCTAATTTGTGTTGGACCTTAAAATTATAAGTTACTGTTATGAGTTATATTATGATGCAATATAATGTATCATGTATTGATCGATATTCATAGAATGGAAAGGTATCTACAGCGTTGCAGGACATCACGCGAGATTCTTATCTCGGGTATTCTGATACCAGCATAAAAATGCTATAATTCCAACCTGGGTACCAATAATTGTTGAATATGTTTTTAAATGCAGTTTGAATCGATTGCTTTAATTGTAGGTACCTATAAATCTTTGATATTAAAATCCTGCTTACATCAATACTTATGGGAAATAAGACTTTTACTTTCTAATGAACTGAATCTTGTTGTTTAATGAATAAATTATACACATGTGATACAGATTGTATTTGTATCTATTTTATACTTTATGAAGAACGTACATTTTTGCATAAAACAAATTAAAGTTCTTAGTTTAAAGAAAAGCATCACATAGGGAGCTTTTGTTTACCGGATGAAAGCTAATCGGTTCAGTAATTGCTTGACAATATCGTTCTAACCTAGATTGCTTAAGGTCACGGCAATGCGTCGTTTTGTCTTCTCTTTAGTTGTTTTCAAATAAAGACATGTCTAAGATAGGTAACTACTTTACGCACTCATATTAATATATTATCTATTTAGTTTTGAATCATCACTTAAAAAGCTCTTGATTTCGTTATAAAATTTATTATTATTTTATTATAATTGGGGGAGTGTTGCTAAACAAAACATATAGTAAAAGTTATGAAATAAATTAAGGATTGAATGCTTGATTATGATATTATTTACATTGGATACATAAGTGTTGTACTGTTAATGGTAAAAACTTTATCTTCACTTTTACGATGATCTTTGTGGCATCTATCACAAAGAATCAAATATAACGTAAAAAAACACGATTGCATTACTTGATAATAAATAATAAAGTAAGTGATTGTAGCGCTTTTCTTTTACCTATATTTTTTCATTTAGATGAAAATTGCCTAATCACTTTTTAGCAGCGCCTGTTTAAAACATTATGCTAATATTACTACGTATAGAGGAGACACCACGAACAAAATCTGTGCGCCAAGCGCGGCGGCGCGGGGCGGCTTGTGAGTCGTAGATTAAGCGATGTCATCGACTCACCGCTATAGAGGCGAAACTTTGTAAATATTTTGCCTATTACTTATCAATTAAGAACAATCAATGAAACAAGAAAAATATATAATTAATCTCATAAATAAATTATTAATAAACTTATCAATTAAAAACTTTTCAATTAAAACCAATCAATGTAACAAAAAGAAATTGATACGTTGGTAATTTATTTTAATATTTTTATGTTTTAACTTTTAACCTTTTTTCAAATAATATCCACAGTACAATATTTTCTAAATGTAAAATTATTATTTTCCACTATAAAAATTTACGTCATGTAATATTACTAACTTAACATCTTTCATACCAAATACTTAATGATCTAAGTACCTACCAAATGCCATTTCTTAAATTTTGAGTCTATGACAAATGACGCAAAATGGCGCCCGCCAAAAATTTTGCTCGAACCAAGTTTTAAAAATGATTATCTAATTAATTACCGATGAAAAGTTATTTCTTTGCACTTTGCCGAATTATTTGAATTATTATAGTGCAATATCGCAACACACTCGAGGGTATATTTGATGAGTTTCTTGGTTTTTTGCTTTAAAACAAACAAGACATGAATGCGACCATCGCGCTAGAGCGACTGAGTGCAGTTAGGCCATATGGCCTATGTTGAGCGGAACATATGTGATGTAGGCGGTGTCGTCTCCGTATAATAGTATCTCAATGGTTTAAAATTTGAAAATGTGTGTATTCATAATAATCTTTTTTTATTTTTTAGTTCGATTCCATAAGCTGTAAGAAACAGAACAAATGTTAGAGTAAGTGCGCCAATTATGGACTGGTTCCGTAATATGGACTACCTACATTTCTCGAAAACCATCAGTCGTAGGTAGGTATCGGTCTCCGCAAACTGAATTCCACCCCACCAGAGCCTCGCTAGTCGTTTGCCGTTGGGCAGAGAGCGGGTTAAGGTTGATGTTCCGACCGTCCCTCCATACATTTTTGATTACCTCTAAACACTTAACACAGACACTATTTCTTTAAAACTAATCATTTTATCACTTCTCTATAATGAAATGTGTGCGCGTTCGACCTTTTTAATCAATAATTTACAATATTTACTTAGAAAAACAACAGTAAAATACCGGAAAAATTTGACACTTCTACAGTAGTGTGCGTGACTTTTGCCAAGCGAAACACGACATAAAGCACGACATCTAGCGCATAGACTATATACTTATTACAGATCTAGCGCGTCAATATCTAAACGAAAGGCGATGTTTAGACATTGACGCTAGATGTCGTGCATTCGCGTTCGTTATCTTATACATAATGAGCATAATTCTAATAAATCAAAGTTCTGTGTAAAAATTGAGTAATTTCATTTCCAATCGTTCAAAGAAAATAACAATAAAATAAAACTAATGACCTTAGAAACTATGTTTTTTTTTGTAAACAATTTATTACTCATTATTGTTCGTCCGTCGTAGGTCTGTAAACTGTATTGTACACTGAAGGTAAATGGTACTGTAGGTACTTTAGTTCGGCGTCGTCGTCCGCGTTCGGCTTGATATAAAATTACATTCTTGATTTCATTGACACGCGCTATGATTTGCGCGCGGAATTTCTTGTGTTGTGAATTTATTTTTGTATGCTATGCATTTTAATTGATTCAAATTGCAATGTTTCTCTAGTATACATTTGAGACTATATTGTAAATTGTAATAATTGATCGTGGGTATAGTAATTAATTATTCTAATAACGCAATTAGTAATATATGTATTTTCGGTGGGATTCAAAACAAAAAATTGGCCCGTGATTTTTATGAAATTTCACCACATTGCAAATCACATCAATCATAGTTCATACACATGTATGACGAAAGTGATTAGTATTGTGGCTAACATTGACTCATCAGTTCATCACTGAAACCAGTGATAAATCAGTACCTATATCATATTGTGTTTGAATATTTTTAAACAATGATATAAGTATACAATTATTATAAATCGGTAAACTATCAAAGTAATCACAAACTTGCAAACATTGGTAAAATGTCCAGTAGTTTATGAGCCTATTCATTACAATCAAACAAACAAACAAAGTTTTCCTCTTTATAATATTAGTGTAGACAAACACTATGAATACGATCACGAATGCAAATTCGGGGATTTTCTAATTATTGCTAAATAATAATTGAATTCGTTTTGAAATACTCTATAATTTTTAGTGTATAAATAGACATTTATAATGTGGTGCTCATTTTTTTTGTACTGCTAACGCTATTGTAGGTACCTATTTTCGTTGTTTTATTTCAAGTGAACACGGCCATACAATTTTGTCACGAGCCGCCTATGATTGTAGGTACTTTTGTTAGGCTCCTTCGTCGTCCGCGTCGCGTCGGCTCGAAAGTTCTTGATTTCATTGTCACGCGCTATGATTTGCGCGCGGATTTTCTTGTGTTGTGAATTTATTTTTGTATTATTATTATTTTTTATTTTTTTTTTATTTTATTGATTCAAATAAAATATTTCACTAGTATGCATTTGAGACTATATTGTATTATGTATAATTTATCGTAGGTATAGTTATTCTTATAACGCAGTTATATTTTCGGTGGGACAATTTGACCCGTGATTTTTCTGAAATATCACCACGTTGCAAATCACATCAATCATACACACGTATGACGAAAGTATAGTGGCTAACATTGACTCATCAGTTCATCACTGAAACCAGTGATAAATCAGTATATCATATTTTATTGTGTTTGAATATTTTTTAAACAACGATATATACAATATTATTATAAATCGGTAAACTACCAAAGTACTTCCGAATTTTCAGACAGACAAACAAGTAGTTTGAACACGCAGTTTTCTTATACTAGTAGCAAAAATCAAAACCATAATATTATGTTTACCTACTATATTTTACTAAAAGTCGAGTGCGTCGAAACCGTAAATAATAGGTAATATAATGTTTTTCACCTTCCTGGTTATTTTCCCATAGTAGGTAAATAGTGTTTTAGGTTTGTTGTTGTAGGTAGGAATAATAATAATTATTCTTACTTGTTGGTTATGAAATGTATATTGAAATAATTTACTTTTACAAATCATTAGTGATATTAGTTTTGAGTGAAAATGCTTGGATCAGCATAATATTATATGGTACTTCAAATACATGTTTTGATAAAAAAACAATAGTGTAATAAAATAAAACTGCGTTTTATTGTAATCAATGTTGACAGTTTTAAATTCCAAAATTATTGATCAATAAAATAGTTTACACCAACAAATATAACTTTTATTTTTATAACCATCGTTCATAATATAAACCGTAGCAGGTGGCGTTTTGAAGTTCTGTCTACTCATACAGAAAAATGGAAAACTTGTTTTTTTTGTAAACAATTTATTACTCATTATTGTTGTTTGGCTGTGTGTTTGGCAACTCGAAGCGTGGTCGTCCGTCGTAGGTACTTTTGTTTTGTTACTCAGGAGGATAACCTCAGACTGTAGACACTGTAGTGATGTCAAGACAAATGTGCGAAAGACTGTAAAGTCAGACGCTAATTTAGAAGACGGGCTACCCATTGGGGCTGTTGAAATTGTCTGGAGATCCTTTTGGAACTCATCCATTCTGTGGTTAAACACTTCAAACATCTGATCAATAGACTGTGTGATGGATTCCATATTAGTTTTAGTGCAGTGGCAGTGTAAATGTTGTTGTTGAGGTTATGTAAATTTAACACTTTAGTTAACTACCAAGATATAAAGAAATGAGGATAGGACACAATAACTATTGGTTGAGGTATTTATAAACTCATAATATACTTTTAAAAAAATCACGTTTTAATAAATTTCTAGAATTAAATTAGAACAGCTGATTCAAAATAGCCTAAAAAATCTTAATAATAATAATTACGCTTCACAGCAAGAAGAAATGTACCATATGTACCCGCACAAAGTCGATATTGTGTTGCCTACCGTTCGACTCAATGGCTAGGGTTGTACCTTTAATAATTATTACCAAACTAATAAACCGAGTGATGCGAAATAACCATAATTCTTTTAGAGTTTGATAAAATGATCAGGCAGGTATTTTCTTTAATCCTCTGAATTCTCGGTTACTAAATTGTATCGTTGAAATTATTCTTAATCGCGTAAATTTAATAAATAATCATATGGAAAACACTTTTCATTTGTTTTTTTACTTTCACGCCCAACTACTATACAATAATTACGTTGTTTCGGTATTTTGACGAGAAAACGCAGGAAACATCCGTTGTATCATTTTAGATAGATTGTATATTTTGTATCTGTAGAATTGAAATCAAAGCTATGTATATGTTGTCTCCATTCTTTTCTTATCGGATTGTTGATCCCAATGCGAATGCGTCACTTAAATTTTATAAAAGACAATTAAGAACATCAAAAATAAAGTGATACGTAAATATTTCACAGTGCAATATATTATGTAATTAATAATAATTATATATTTATGAAAAAATAATTACATCAGATTTAATAATCGCAATTGTTTTGAATGTACATATGAATAAATGATTACATCATAATAGTAATAATCACAATTGTTTTATTTCCCATTTGTTGCAACCCTAGCATATTTTCATGTAGCAGCAGAAGTACCTACACTGGCGGCGCGGCGGCATCGTGCGACATCAAAGGCATTGCCTTACTAGGTAAGTTTATAATGATTAACTCTTTAATAATTATTTTTGACTTTACTCATTTCTTTTATTATATAATTTACGTTTTACTTTTACAGAATCCGATTCAATGGATTATGAAGACGAGTCACACAACGCCATACGATAGTGATGATGAATGAACATTTCAATAAATGCATGCGTGTTTTTTTATGTTGTTTTGTAATTGTTAATTGTTTCTTAAATAAAGAAATAAACTAAATATTTAAATGATGATTTGTTATTTGCAACACAACTTTATATTTGAGATTCTTTACAAATGTATATTTAGTTTTGTATCATCAAATTTATAAATTTTATTCCATAGTTTTCAAAATTAAATGTAAATGACCATAAAAACATTAATAAAGTAAATCATTGATGTAAGGTCAGGGAACGTAATACATATATACATCTGACCATGTAGAAGCTAAGTCTTGTTGACTGCTGAAGTCTGTAAAGTTTTGTTGTCTGCTGAAGTCTGTACGCAATGAAAATGTCTGCCGTTTCGAAAATAAGTTTTTAAGACCCTAATAAATAAAATGTATGAATGGCAGATCTGGTCAAATACTTTCAAAATTGTATTTTTTTCAGCACTTTCATAAGTGTCTGCCAGAATGTTATCCGCGTGATAATGGTCTGCCATTGTTATTTTCCGATAGTAATAATAATCTATTTTCAAATATCAAAATGGCAGACGTGGTCAAATGGTTTCAAAGTTCGCCAAAAATTTCCACCTGTCTTACCTAAGCGCGCGCCCCGTCCACCACTCTGGGCTTAGTGACTCCTCATCTCATGTATAGTAGGTATTATTAGGGGAATCAACACACAAAAATCCAGGTCTGGTCAAATACATACAGGTAGCTTTGCGCTAGCTCTCTAGCTATTACTTCTTATGGAGAGAAAACGTAAACATGTACCACGGGCGAAGCCGGGGCGGACCGCTAGTAAATAATAAAATAATAAATAGTGTATTAGATTTGTTATTGTATCTTGTATACCTACGAATAATTATTCTTACGTCTTGTTGGGAAATGTTCAAATACCTACCTATTGAAATAATTTACTGTTACAAATCATTAGTGTTATTAGTTTTGAGTGAATAGGCATGGATCAGAAATTCAGAATATAATATGCTACTAACTACTCAAATACATACATGTTTACACAACAAACACCACTGACCTCTATAACTATAAGTTATAGAGGTCAGTGACCGTCAGTGACAAACACTATGGATACCTACGCTCGCGAATGCAAATTCGGTGATTTACTAATTATTGATACCTAGTCATTGAATTCGTTTTGAAATAGCCTGTACTTTGTAATTTTTAGTGTTATAGACATTTATAAAATGTGGTGCTCATTTTTTTGTAATAAATCATCCCGAACGCTATTGTATTTTCGTTGTTTTATTTCAAGTGAACACCTATACAATTTTGTCACGAGCCGCCTCTGGCCTCTGGGTGAAATAAACAAGTCAAATGATTTTTGTTCTAATTGTATTTTGGTAGTAGTTTGTTTAGAATTTACATTACCATTGTTTAATTTTTACCTACTATATTTTACTAAAAGTCGAGTGCGTCGAAATCGTAAATATCTTTTTCACCTTCCTGGTTTTTTTCCATAGTAAATAGTGTTTTAGATTTGTTGTTGTATGAATAATTATTCTTAGCATAATATTATATCATAGGTATATGCTACTTCAAATACATGTTTTGATAAAAAAAACAATAGTGTAATGTAATAAAATAAAACTGCGTTTTATTGTAATCAATTTTGACATTATTTATTTCCCAAAATTACAACAAAATAGTTTACGCCAACAAATATAACTTTTATTTTTATAACAATCCTACTTGTTTTACATTCACGCCATCTAGACTTAAATCTTTATCATTTTTGTATACGTCTGTGTGTGTAAACGACCCTGTATGCAATGACAGATGTTATAATGCATTTTTTTACCGAATTGGGTGGATTTTAAGGCAATGATATGACATATTTCAATAAAATATAATATTCAGTAACCGCCATGACTATTCCTACGACCTTAATCTTTTCCAATTACGCAAAAACTCAAATAAACTAGAAATGTAGAATTCAGCGCCATCTAGCGGGACATTGGCTGGGAACAGATCGTAGCAATCACCTTAACGGCAGTCATTTTTCGTTTTTGTCATCGCGCGATGTAATTTTTTACCTAACTTCGTAAGCTCATAACTTCATAAAATATTACTGTTTGGAAAAGTGAATTATATCAGGGGAAAGGTGAGTTGTTTTACAATCATTCATAATAAGTTGAAATATCTAATAGTTTAAATATTTTTCTTAGCAACAATATTACCCTAAAAATGTATGTGTATTATAATATGGACCACCGGCATGTTTTGAATATGGACTAGTGGTCCATATTACAAATAGTTTTATTTTAATTTATTTTAATTTGATTGTTTAAGGATAACATCTACAAATACAGACAAACATGGGATAAAGAGGCAATGGCTAATGCAATTAAAGCACGTGTTTAAAGCAAGCAAGCGCGCGTTTGCATTATGCGGTTTTCGTGCCACAGGGATATATCCCGTTAATAGACACGTCTTCGAAGATCATGGCTTTATTGACGAAGACCTTCCAGCAGTAGAGGGGCCTTCTAATGACCCAGCGCGCGATATAACGACACCAGTTGATATAATTCCTGATAACCCGATACCTCAGCAAAGGGCTGTTGTACCTGAACCCGATAACTGCTTACCTGAGACACAAGCTGGTTACATCTCCCACACCTTAATCTGTAATTGAACCATCACCCCAGACCCGTTGATGGACATCATGAAGCAAATGCACAACCAGGAGTGTCAACACTGACTATGAATGATTCAATAGTTAGTCCCTCTACATCATCTAAATCATATTTTTCGCCAAAAGTGTTTCAGCCTATACCGCATTTAAGGAAAACTGTCAGCAACAGAGGAAGAAAAACTACCAAGCCTACAATCTTGACATCTTTTTTTCAATAATTTTGTACCAAATTCACTATGGTCCATATTTAAAACCATGTGGTCCATATTTTGTACACTTTTTTCTAATGTACAATAATGACATATTTTAGAAAATGTTGATTATTTCTAAGATGTTAATGTTCCTTAAGAATTCTAATATTTGATTTTGTTCCTAAATAACTACCGAACCTTTTAAAATATATAAGGCTGATTAATCTTTATAATTCTGAGTTTTATTACAAAAAAACCTTATGGTGGTCCATAATTGGCGCACTTACTCTAAATATTCCTTAAATATGAGAATATTTCAGGTTATTACAACAATTCAGGTCACATTTTATGACTCAGTTTAGCGTTTATTAGTCAGTTATTTTTTATGTCTTATGAAAAGTGTTCTAAAGAAATATAAAGATTATTATGTTTCAAGAGAAGTTGGTTATAATTAGTTTTTTATACTATCTACGTTTACTAAAACGTTACAAGGTACCTAACAAATATTTTTTTTAAAGGGAGACAAAAGCTTTTCTTTGCATTTTTTCTTTGTTTTACCCTTAGGTTTTACCTAAGAGAAACTATACTAATGAACAGTAACTTCATTCGAATGTATTTTTATCCTCAAACAAAAGAATTACCACACATTTTAATATAGATTTATGGTTTTGTTTTGTTACGAAAAAATTAAACGATATCTCGTCAATTGGATCTTTATTATTATTACGGTTGAGCCGATTTTCCCTAAACAAACACTATTACGCTAGGTCAGGTTGTTTGTACGCTGTTTCCATGGCAACCGTATCGCCGCATCTCGGCATTTTCGCGTGGCTTCATTGATTCAAGTATCGGTCGATGACCTTTACATCTTTTTTTTTAATTTCTTTATTATAAAACGACTTGTATTGACGATGGTGGTGACAAAATTGGCATAAGAACAAAGTCTGTGTTTTATTACAATGTATTTGACCTGCATTAAATGTTTTTTTTGATTCTTTGTCTGGCCAATGGTGACGAATTCAGGACATATGGGAACACTGTCCTAAACAAATGTAAAGTGAACCCAATACCTAAATATGCAAAGGTCTTACAACGACAATCAAGATGAACTCATAGGTATCAATCATATCATCCTACTTCTTAATTTAAAGTCCTACAATGTGTTTACTATCTACCTAATATCAATTATGTAGTACCAATACTTACATACACTCGACGGCAAACATGAATCTTCTTCACGCATACATTTCAAAATAAAAAAAAATATTTTTAAGTAGGTATATATGCTCAACTTAACTAACTACAAATTTTATACAAAAAATATCATTATCATTGAATTAATTTGACTCTATCATAGTTCATATCTTAAAGCCAGGCACAGGGTGCTCACAGTACCCGTGCTTATGGTGGTTTGTGCTTTACTTTTATAATTCCAATTGCAGTCCTAGATAGCTTTGGGCGACTATGTTGCTATTTTACCTGATGATAAAAGCTAGGATAAGTGAAGCTTATGTTGTTATGACAGTGTCTGTTTTTAAAGATAAAAAAATATATCAATAGATACCCATATAAACTAGGTAGGCACCCTTTAAGTGAATATTAATTCGATCAAGTAATAAAATGTGCTCGAGACGGACAAAAGCGATATAAATACTTGAATGCTCGAAACACTATCAGGTTTTGATAAAAGTATAGTTGGTATATAATACTATTAATAGTTTATTGGTAAAATTATTGTACACATTTGATACTGCTACTCGACAACAGATGGCGCTGATACAATGAAATAAAACAAAGGTTATAGTTCAGATGATTTATTAATTTAAGTATTAAATTATATCCAAATACAGCTTAACAAAATCCTGTTGTAAAATGTCATAAAACCAATTTATACAGTTGATGTGCTATGAATATATTCAAATGTTATACACTTAAACGGCCTTTATAAAAATACAAAGACGTGGGTTTTACTATGTAATAATACTTTAACATTTTCTTAATTATGATAGACTAGGTATTTAGAATTAACAGACAATAACGAAGAAGGCAGTATTGTTTTAGTTTTAAATATTTGATTCTTACGGTCTTTTGACTTCACGCCAAAAACTAATGGATTAAAATAAAACTTATTCTAGGGATAAAAATGCAGCCGAGTATATTACAGAAAAATAGCCTGTAGAATTGACTTCTTGTAACAGAGTTAATTAATGTTAAGACAGTTATTTTACATTAAAATACTAAACTTTTTTATGTTTCTTTATTAAGAGTTTGAAAATAGTAAAACACTAAAAATACTATTTTTTATTCGGTTGTTTTTTATAATATTTTCTTAACTCTGTTACAAAAAGCCATCTTCCTCACAAACCTCAGAAAATAACACAAACATCACATTCAGATCGAAATTATAAACAGTGACACATTTAATTTTACTAAATATGATTAAAATTAATTAAAATTGGTTAAACAAAGAAAATCATATGGGATGTCAAAGTTCGAACATGTAACTATTACCTAACTAATGTTTCGTTTAGTAAATGCGAGGACTAAAATATTGGCACTAAAATAACATTTTTATGCTTATCATAAAAATTGTAACGTATAGTTAGAATTAATACTTATTTTATACTTTTAATAAAATGCCAATATAATGTACGACTCATTTTGTTTATTAAATACACTAAGCGGGAAATGTTAGTTGAATATAATATTATGAAAAATAATGTTAACACTAAATATTGATGTTAGCTTACTGACTAGTTGTCTAAATCTAGAAAAATATAAGAATACTTAAAACTAATACAGTTTATCAATATCAGATAACGGATACAATCAAGGTGGTTTAAATGTTGTCAGAGCAACAAAAATTTCAAATAATTTTCTTAGCGTATAATATGTGTAATAAATACTTATATTTAATATAATTCAACAGCCTAAGACTTAGCACACTGCACACACGATATTTGAAAATCATACACTGGGTCGTTTTATATAAAGGTTCGTCGTTCTGACTGCTCTAGCTTATAAAGAGGAGAAGAACTAAGCATAGGTAAGCGAAAACTCCTTAGTAATTAAAATTGGGATAAATATATAAGTTATAGATACTACTAAAACTGTGCATAATATAAAAGTGCAATTAAATATTTTGGAAACGGAAGATACAGCGTGATGAAATTTAAAAGGTTTATTTTCGAAGTAATTTTTAACCTAAGGAGTAAAAAGCCGCTTGCAAAGGAACTAATAAAATTAGACTTTGAAGCGTATAGCGATAGTAATCTCGTAATTAGAAGCACTTAAATTAGATTTATGAAGCGTTAAGAAATAAGAGGAATTGCCATCCTGAGGCTAATTAATGTTATAATATTTTACGAATATCAAATCTTGGTTAAACGTGTAAATTATACGTATACAAAAATAATTCAATATTTTTGCCAATCACTAGGCACATCTTATATATAAAATTCTCGTGTCACAATGTTAGTCTGCATACTCCTCCGAAACGGGTGGACCGATTCTCATGAAATTTTCTGTGCATATCGGGTAAGTCTGAGAATCGGCCAACATCTATTTTTCATATGTACCACGGGCGAAGCCGGGGCGGACCGCTAGTATGTTTATAATATTATGGGCCCTCTTCACAGTGGACAGCGTTGGACAAGTAGAAGCAATCACGATAGTGTAAAGCCTAAATACCTACCTACTTTGATCGTTTCATCATGTTTAATCATAATCGCCGTAATGGTGACAAACATTGACGATCATTTGTTGGGCCAACACTGTCCATTGTGTAGAAGGTCCATTAGACATTATTTGACAACCCTAAATGTTTTCTATAAAAATATTTCGACAGTATCAATGGAATACA
>CAJQZM010037313.1:23592-49670 GCA_907164665.1 Colias nastes | reverse complement strand
CAAGGAGAGTTGAAACAGTCTGTTTCAAATCACCTCGGTGAGAAAAATCCTCCCAATTTTTATTCAAATCACGATCAAGCAGTAAATACACAGAAATCAAATTTACCAAGTATATTTCAAGAATCTATAGATAATAAGTTTTTAAAACGTATATAACTCAACCCAAAAAACAAAACCAATATTAAAGTACATAAGCATAGTAAAAAATCATGAAATACTTACTTTTTGCGATTTTCGGCACATGTCATTAAGAACTACACAACTGCTTACTGCACAAATGACGCCACCGACGTGAACTGACGCGATAGCTGGTGGCGGGAGGTGGTTAAAAAAGACGTTGCCAGATCGCTAAAGGTTTTAAGTTCCGAGAAATCGGGACTGTTTCAACTCACCTCTGTTTCAAAACCCCTCGGTCTCCCGTTAATATAAATATAATATCTGTATCACAGATCACAGAAACTAAAGGGAGATATGGTTAGGGGGCGGGGCCGGTGTCGCAGCAATATGTACAAAAAGAGAACAAACTGTAGCGGTGCTGTATACGTACGTCACTTACAATCTAGTGTGCGAACGAATAGTCGCTCTCATATTTTTGTGTGATGACACGCACACAACGCGAAGTATTGTTTTGATTTTGTTTACTGCAGTTGTGTGCGTAAATTTTTTATGAGACACGGTTTCGTACTCAGCGCAAGCGATTGGCATCTCTCTAGATCTCTATGATCTGTATCCAATATTACAAAAAAAATATCATGACGTAGGTAGGTGTCCAAAATCTAGACTTTCTTCACCACTAGTTAGTAAAAACCAATCTATACATTTTATGTAGAGAATCCGGTAAACACGAATTCAATAACAAAATAACCCAGATTTAACAAAACAGTCCATTTCATAAGATGATACATGGTTCATTATACATTAGAACGTGTAATAAAATCATCCCACCAATTTTGTATATGGTATGTATAGAATATTTATATGGCTTTGGATTCGTGAATGTGTTGAGCAAGATAATTGTGCAATACTAAATAGCGTTATAACATGTACATATCAAATATTATGATCCTTTTAGAAAGGAAAACTAGTTACGTTTATTTTGATGAAATTTAATTTACCTGTATAATTCGCAAATAAGTTACAATAATAAGGTATAAGCAACGTGGATAAATCTGACTTTTCGTATAGTTTTTTTTTTGACGTGACAACGTCTTATAATTCGATAGAGCCGGCTGCACGCACGAAAAAACATGACTCATGCGGCGTTACCTCGCTCTGAGGCGTTCCATAGGCTTGAAGTGCAAGCGAGAGCGCGGAACGAGCGACAAAGAAGCACAATCGGACGTTGTCACGTTCAACTATCGTCAGTAAACCGACTTTACAGACAACCAATTTTTTATTGAATGCAATGATAGAAAGTTTTTATAGCAGGACAAAATTAGGTAGTAAAATGGTTAACATGGATAATCGCGTAGGATATCGCTATAAATGCTTTTCATCCCGGTTTTCCTACTAATTGTCTGGATTTATCCAACAACTAGAGGGAGACAATATTGACCTTTATAAACCCTATGATAGTACATAATATAAAATAAGCTTATTTATCAAATAATATTCCTAGGGTGATCGCCTAAATCTTTATGTAAAACATCTATTTCTCTTTAAGCTACCCGCAATCGTTACCAAACATAAAAAAAGCCATAAGAATTCTTATTCTTATTCCATCCATCAATCACGGGGTAATCTACACCATAAATAATTTATTTATTTAAACCAATAAGCTCTCTTCGGTATTTACGACCACTATCACTAATTAAAATCTCATCAAAATGTCTTTCACTTGCAAGATAAGGACTGTGAAAAACAGCAATAAAACCGTCTTATTTAATGAAATCTTAGATAATGAGAGATTATTATAGAATTTATAGTTTGTGCGTAGTTGGAAGTAAGTTGGTAGTAAGTATGCATTTGGTTCATTTTATGGAATTGGTTTTAAAAAAAATACGTGTGGCACTCGAGGACTGCCGCGGTAATGCTATTGCATAGCATCGCATCGCTGTGCCAGTTGGAGTGGGGGGTGTTAGGTTTTTTCGATACGGAATTTTTACATTTGGTCGCCGCGCTCAAAGTCTGAGATAAAAGCTATGCAATAGCTTAATAATCAAATTCAAAAATACGTCGTCTTATTATGGTCTTATTTTTCAAAGACGACTATTGATTTACGCAACATTGACGTCGTACAGACGATACTGTTTTTCAAGTGTAGGTACATCTAGTAAGTTTTTTTTGTCACACTCTGCAACATCACACAAGCGTGGCATTGCATTATAAATCAATATTCCAAAAAAACATCAGTTTTGGCGGCAACTTAACAAAATTAAAAAAATACTAGTTTTGGCGGCAAATTCCACGTCACTTCGCACCCGGATCGTACAACAATTAAAAATAAACAGGTTCCAAACATTTGCCTTTGCACTGGTGCAATAGACTGCGGAAACCAGCACACATATTAACAAACATAACAAATCAATTATTACTCTAGGAAATGGATGGGCACAATTTCGCACGACTCCTCACTCCAGTAACATCCGTGTCGAATAACTGCTCCAAACTTGTTCGTTTTATTGCGATTGCAAAACATTTATGTAATTAGATTAGTTTTGAATATTAATATCATTTTTGTTTTTAATGGGAGGTCAGATCGGTTGAAGGCAATGAGTACGATTCAATATAAAGAGTATTTATTAATTAAAAAAAATGTTTTTATAGATACGTATGGATTATTGAGAAAATGTCACCAATGTTACATACAGGAAAGAATATAAATGTCACGGCTTTGATAACTGATAAAAACAATTCCCACCAAGAAAAAAATCATACATAATAAATAAATAAAAAAGACGTGTGGCACTCGGGGACTGCCGCGGTAAAGCTATTGCATAGCATGCCTTCAAGCCACACCTCCGAGCCCGTCGGAGTGGGGAGCGTGAGGTTTTTTCGTTACGGAATTTCTCAATTCGGTCCCCGCGCTCAAGGCCCGCGATAGAAGCTATGCAATAGCTTAATAATTAAATATTTAGCCAAACTACGTCTTTAATCGCCTCCATCACATTAAGATGTTTAATTTACATAATATTATGTTTCTATTTTTATCTTCATTTCAAATTCTATATCTTTGTTCAAATATATGAACTACTTTCTCCTTAGGCTTTAATTTTCAACGCTAGAATTGATATGTTTTCTAATCTACACTAATATTAATAGCTTAGGAGTGTGTTTGTTTGTTTGCTTGAACTCGCTAACCTCAGTGGTCTGATTTGAAAAATTATTTCACTGTTTCATAGTCCATTAATCGAGGAAAGTGTATCATCATGCAAAGACAATATGAACGGAGCAATGCGGGTTAACACGTTCACTGCGGCACAGATATATCTGTACTTTCCATTACTGCGTTACGGGACGTTTAAAACCTTGTCCTATACCAGAGATTATGGCGGCACGAGGCATATTAAACCCCACCGCCCGTAGGAGACCAAAATCCTTTTTTTGGCGCCAAATAAGACAAAGTGTGCGGCTTTTGTCGTGATTATTATTAACAATGAGTTCATTAACCTAAATCTACCGCCGCCCGTGGTTAGATTAGTTAGTTTAGATTCTAGGGGAAAAATAAAATGTGGGGTCTGATGTACCCCATACCGCACTGAACAATAGCAGTTTTTCATATAATTTAGTGATGGGAAAAGAAATATCGATTTTATTTAATTGTATTTATTTATCAAACTTATGGATGTTTTTCATTAAAACAGGCCAAACAATAATATTGTTTGCAACCAGTGCATTCTGTGACAATTTTCTTTACCTTTTTCGGCCTCACGACTTGTTAAGAAGGTGCGGAGTTTTTCGTAACATCCTACACATCTACTCTTCTTTGATCCCTTTAAGAGATGATGTGCCTTGTTTGTTGGCTTGTTGACTTGGGCAAGAGTTAAATTTTGATGAGCCATACACCGATTGCCGGGTGTTTTGGATTTGCCGCTAGTTGATTCAATGAACAAACACACTAATAGTAATCATGATTATCAACCTATTTGAAGAAAGTTACTCAACATGTCACATTCACGTTTCTATTAACGATATTTATTATAACGAGTAGTTAGGATTTTTGAAAATTACCTGTATCCACATTCAAGTCCTTCTTTGTAAAAGCTTCAATAAGTTGTTCCACAAATAGTCTCGAATGCGTTGCACAACACTATCGCGTGAAGCTAGCTTAGGGTGCGGTACGAGGTGCGCGGTGGTACGAGGTGTTCGCAACCTCGTTCCGCACTGCGTTAGAATTTTTATTTGTTCAGTGCGGCACGAGGTCTAAGAAACCCGGTATTAAGGTCGGTATACCATTGAACTAGGAATCAATAGCACATCTCAGATATATAGATATCACTTTCCTACACTGAACCAGATGGAAGTTATGCCTCCCGCACGACAGAGAAGTTCAAGTTTTTTCCTACCGCTATAACGACGAGACACGGACAGGGTGTTTCAAGCCCTGTTTCGCAGCTAACGTGTTAAACCGCAGGGCATGGCTAGTATTTTATATTCCTTATTTTTCACAATTACCTTTTTCACATTATACCAATATTGATAAAACTCTATAATTTAGATAGTAAAATATTTTGAACCAATATTGATAAAACTCTTTAATTTAGAGAGTTTCATTTTCGACCAACAAATGTTGCGGAAGCTCATCAATAAATGATGATACTATCATAAATTTACATACATGTAAATATACCCAATTACCAAGACGTGTGTTTTGTAACTAATTAACGTGAGAATTATATTTATCATACCCACGTAAATAAATAATTTAGAAATTAGTGTTATGTTCCATGTTTTTTATAAATTAACATTATTTTCATTTGTTTTCCTCCTCTTTTCTGGGTTGCCTGCAGGTAGAGATCGCTGCTAGCGATAAGACCGCCTACTGTACATTGTTATATTATATTGTTAAATTTGTAAAATGTATTTTATAAGGTGTACGTTAAATATTTTTCATTCTTTCATTCATTATTTTCTGTATTACCTAAAGAAAAAGATATTCGATTTGATTTAGCTCTGTTTCTTTACAAGTTATACGAGAGGTTTGACTCCCATAAATTTTCTTCTCATCTAACCGAGTCAAACATTTAAAATATCACAAAAATAATATAATCCACGCAAACACATCATAAAATATAATATAATGATACTTAAAATTTTACGTAAGATTTTTAATCTGTGGTACGAAGATGTACGCCAACATAATTACACCAACCGGTCGGACGAATTTAAATAATAAAGATATAGGGTAATAAAAAAGCATATGTCACATACCTACTTATCAAATTTATTTCTAGTTGAGCCAAAGAATAAGTAAGTAACAGATGTGAGACGTATTTTGTGCCTTCGAGCGAGTTAAAAGCCATCCACAGAATTTCCTTGAAAGCTTTCTTTGGATAAAGGAAATACGTTTTTAGACACTGATTATAATAACGCATCATTAATTAGGTATCTACAAAAATGATTTAATGTTTACTAAATAAATATTCATTTAGATGCTGAACAATTTTCAATATGTATTGTGTTCATTATTATAAAATATTAAATACATATTTATAATGCTAATTTTTGCGCACGTTGTATTAGGCATCATAATATATTCACACCTCAACGGCGACCTCACTTCTAGTGTTATTAACAAGCTTAATAACTTATGAAAGTATAATGAAAACATTTTTCAGTTCACGTAAAGTGCTGAGCAGCGATAAATCGAGTTAAAAATACATATTCCTCGTGTATATTGGCAAGCAAGCTATTTAATCTGTGTTCATTATTTAAGCTTAACCCTAAATTCATGTATAAAATACCTAGATTTTATATAGCACATAACTGTGCAGTGTACTCGTGACTACTTACGTTTCCCATCCATAATTGTTGTTCTTTAAAGACATTTCAGAATTTGATTTATAATGCACAGTACAAAAAAACTAAAGTATTTTTGTTTTTTTGTTTGTACAAATATAGTTACAATCATACTAAATTTCTGAATGTGATATTTTACTATCAATCCATAACCAAACAAAGCATAAATTTTTATATTCATCCAACTAACAAATCTACATTCCCTAATCTATGCCAATTTACCGTACTAAGTATGTTCGGCAATTGGCGATGTCGCAACTCGGCATCGGCCATAACATTATGTATTCATACAATAAAACAGAAATAACGAGATGTGGACCAAAACGAGATGGATCGAATAAGGCACGAATGAACTCGTTCTAGCGCAACCACACGTTGGCATATTTGATGTGCTTAATTTTAAGTTTAATAGTTTAGCCGCCCGCCCTGGCTTCGCACGCGTTGATGGTCTTATTTATCAAGTACCAGGGTGCTGGGTGGTGTCCAAATATTATTTGGGTAATTCAGTAGCATAAATATTTGATATTTAAATTCTTCTATCATGTAATGTTACGAATTTTAACATGTAATTCATTCTAAATATTGCCTATAAGTGGTCCTGGAACGGTCATGTTTGAAATCGAATTAGATATAGAATTAAAAAATAGTGTGTATATAATGAAATAATATACAAGTGTTTTAACAACAATAATCCTTACATTATTTAAAAATATGTATATAACAGCTATAAAAGGATCGGCATTACTGATAGTGGCTACTGTTTTGAATAGTAATGAAAAGCGTTGGTTGAAATCGCCATCGTTTTATGTCTTTGGGCAAACTCCATAATCCAATTAGACTAAAATAATCCTTTATTCGATACCATCCTCCTTTTTTTCGTGTCTCAAACTACAAAGACTTTTCAATCCAGGATCATGCTGACCTCCACACCGAAGTTTTCACTATAGGCATATTTTGTCCACAACACATTATGCTATAACATCACAATCTTCGTTACAACCACCCACTTAACATGATACCAGTACCTCAAGAACGCCAATAAAAGCAGCATCGCTAGCGATAAAACTATTCCCGATCAAAGATAAACATCGGAATCAAATAAAAACGCACTCATCGAGTTATTATACACAATAAACGCGGCATCTGTTTACAGCAAGACAATCAGATAATAACGTAACTATTACTGAAACTCAAATAAAAATTGTTTACCGATCTGGCTTGATATTACGAATTAATGAGCTATCATAATTTTCGTTTAGAACACTGTTGGCAATGTATATTGTTTTGTTATCCTAATAACTACTGGGAATCAGTTTAAGTCCAAATCTATACTAATATTATAAAGCTGAAGAGTTTGTTTGTTTGTTTGTTTGTTTGAACGCGCTAATAGCAGGAACTACTGGTCCGATTTGAAAAATTCTTTCGGTGTTAGATAGCCCATTTATCGATGAAGGCTATATATTATCACGCTAAGACCAACAGGACCGGAGCAACGCGGGTGAAACCGCAGATGGCAGCTAGTTAGTTATATGTATTAAGTATTTACTTCTATATATAAAAACTATATCGCTATTTTATAAGATATTTATTGTCTATGTAATATAGTCTATGTAAATATTAAAATGTATTATTTTTATAAACCTTGGCGCATTCTTATAAAAAAGCAGTATTTTTTTTCTACTATATACTAGTAATACTTACTTCATTCTAAATTATACTACGTAGTCCTATCATAATATATTCTATGCTTGATAAACTACGAAAGTAAATCTTCAAAAAAAAACCTCAAAATTCTAAACCCATCAATCTCTTTACAATATCGTACAGATATAAGAGCACTTAACAACCCAACTAATTAACTCACTTGTAAAACGATTATAATAAAATAGTGAATCGTTAAATACTTCTATAAAACTAGCGAGGAGCCGTAAAAATAAATCTGGTACTAAATATTAAAAGGTAACAACAATTACAAGTTGCTGTGTAAAAACTTCGATTCGAGTTTTAATGTTATGCGTGTAAGGTCACGTTTTTTATGGCGTGGAGGGTAGAAAACTATTTAATTGTATAATAAAAGAAACGACAAGGGAAAACTTAATATATGTCTGTTCTAGAATAGGTACTAAATCTATTCGTGCTGAAATAAGACTAACTCTACGTTCATAGATACCTTCTATTTAAAGCCGACTACTCGCATACCTGCAGCAGGGGCAATATTGAAATTGCACCCTTTAATTGGCTCCTTAATTGTGATGTGTATAGGCAAGCAAGGGCAATTTAGAGAATAGCTGAAATTGCTCCGACCAACCGAGATTGTTCCAATATTGCCCCTGCGGCAGGTACGTGAGTAAATCCCATTGTATTTCTTGTATTGTTCAGTTGTTTAATTTAAATTCAAATTCATAATTAGTATTTAATTAAATGTATGATCTCATGTAAAATCGTAATTTGAAAGTTATGTATTTATTGTATTCAGGCATTCTACACATACATAATATGTTGAGCAGCTTATAATAAATTTAAATGTAACAATAGGTATAACTTACCAAATAAAAAAAACTATAATATACCATTCACTACAATTAAAGATATTTATAAGTTTTTCAAAAGCTTATTTCAATGTATTAGGCAGGTACTTGTATGCCTCCGGACTAAAATTTTAACGTCCACCAATCTCCGAATCTCAAGTTAATTAACCATAATGATAAAATTAAAAAAGGCCATATCAATTTAAAGAACAGTACCAGCCGATATAAATTAACCCGCTAGAGTAATCGGGACCACACGCACGGCATCTAAAAATTATTTACCAATGCGATGGAATCATACTCATTAATTAAGCTTTCTCTGTAAGGTATTTTTGTATTACACGAAGATTAGAGATTCAATTTTGTTATTAATGTATTGATTTCGCAGCCATTTGTCTTGTGACAAGATTTACGTGGACATTTCGTTGACGGGTTTTATGTCTTAATTATTTTTATAATCTTAAATACTTAGTGCGTATCGTTAGATAGTTCTATTGATTAATAGTCGACACAATTAATATGGAAAGAGTTTAAAAATGTATTAAAAAGTTGCCCAAAACTTAGTCCGGTTTGAACTTACTGCTTATTAGTCACATAATATCAACTCCTTGGAAAAAATCAAAATTACCAATTACTTGTTCTACACATACATATTATATGTATTTGTAATAACAATTCCTTGTTTTGAAAGACAGATATTAATATACACTTGAAGAACTACCATTTGACCGGAATCCATTGCCATAAATCAAGAACAACAAAAGGCGCGCGGTACATCGTCTAATTGGATCGTCGCCATATTGAAAATACCATAACCAATTTCGTCAAAAACCGAAAACTAAAGCCCACTGTGTAACAGTATAGGTATTGTAATTAGGATTGCCATCATTTCAAGATGTTCCCATTCTTATTATAGACTTTTTTTATATTATAAAGTTGGCCAACACGTATATTATAAGTAAAATAATAATTCTTTTCTCATCGAGACATAATTCATTGTTAATATTTCCTCTAACTAATATAATACTAGACAAGTATCTTGTATTGTAAGATCAACCTATCCTCTTGTCTTGAAATAAATACTTAGATATTTTTCATCAAACCCCTCATATTTAAAGTTCAAAATATCCGTAATCCACAAGACGTGTGGCAACCTCATCTCTACCGCGAAAGAACATAAAACCGAGTTGGCTATTAGATCCGTTTGTAGCAAACGACATTTTTATATTCTACAAGTAAGTGGCCCGCGCCTGCGCAGCGCACACCACCGCGCGCTCTACGCACACACGCGCAGCGAATACAGGTAAACAAATGTGCTAAGTAAAAAATATTATTATAGCATAATACCCATAAAACACGAGAATCTCGGAGCGGGGTCAGCGGTTCTTAAACTGTAGCCGAAGCAATGAATGTAGTTTGTAGACTCGTCGTAGCACGCCTACGCGCGTAGCGGGCGACTGGTTATGACTTATGACGAACTTTTGTGGGTATAATTTTCTTTAAATGTCTATTTTATTAAAAATATTAAAGTGCCATAAAAATTTACGAATTCAAGTAAAAAGTTACTTCAAATTTAATGCTGAAAAAATCATTTTGATAAAACGATAAAATTAATAAAGGTTTACAATAACAAACAGTACTTCTGTAAAACAATACTTAAAAGCCATTTGATTAAGTAACAAACTATCACAATTATTTATTACCAAAGTTTGAGAACCGCCAAGAAGACGGTACTCTAACATAAACAATGTCAATGATTTCTATTAAAACCATTCGGCATTTCGATATACGAATCATATTAGAATAACGTCTGGGAACGATTTCTACGCAATGTGCAATAAATTACTGAGGCGTCGGACGGTAATGAGCTTAACGTTCTTATGTTTTAAGCGATAGAGGTCATATTGCTTTGGCATAACTATTTGTAAGTGTCGATGATAAAAAAAAATAATTTCGGTAAGTCTTTCTTTAAAAGTTTAAGGACGTTTTGACTAACGATATGACGCGGGTTTGGTTGTAAGCAAATTCAAAATGTAGTTACTATAATTTTTAAGGAAAATAATAAGGAAAAATGGCACTCGTTTTTTATTATTAATAAACAATTCGATTATTTGATTATCTTGAATCGAATATAAATTGAATATAATTTGAATATCTGATGATTCTTGAATTATTTTTTTTGAACTTTTTGTGTACCTAAGTGAAAAAAAAAAACACGATGATGCATTAATTAGAAACAGGTCAAGATACATTCAATGTTACTAGTAATTGGATGTGTAACAATTTAATTTATACGCGATTTTTAATCTATACTAATATTATAAAGCTGAAGAGTTTGTTTGTTTGTTTGAACGCGCTAATCTAGGGAACTACTGGTCCGATTTGAAAAATTCTTTCGGTGTTAGATAGCCCATTTATCGAGGAAGGCTATAGGCTATATATCATCACGCTAAGACCAACAGGAGCGGAGCAATGCGGGTGAAACCGCGGGGAACAGCTAGTGTATTATATATCTCAAGGTTTCCTTTACTATTGCTCAATATGATTTGTTCGTTAGATGTGAAGATGATTATATAGTTATTAAACTATTTTGAAGGTAAACAACCATGAGCAATAAGCATTAATAAAATAAGCGACAGATTTATGTTTTAATTGTAATAAACACCTCTTATATTATTTTTATTTTAGTTGGTCGCTGACGTCACAGTTCAAAACAGGAAAAATAATAGTACTACTATTATTATTGGTACTATAGGTGGTATTGGTGATTAAATTTAAAAACAGATGCAGTAGCTAGTGAAAGATTTACTATTTACTATTAAATATTTACTATTTATGAATAATTAATGCTCATTCGAATATATGAAGAAGTGTTACTTATCTTTTTAATTAAGTACTCATATAAAGTATTTATTCGTAGTTATAACTATAAACTGTTATCTTAGGTAATGGAGTGATTTAAAAAAGGCGAATCCTTTAATTATTGTTGATTTTATACCTAATGTGTGGGTACATAGATTGTTTACAAAAAAAAATTGGGATCAAGAAAAGAAAAATCTATTACGTCCGATCATTACTTATTTCCTCTACATCAAAGAAATATTATTAAATTACATATTTACTTAATTTTAATGTTTATAAATTCAAAGAATGTGCGCGCTACATTATCTTTTCCCCACTTGCATAGGAGTTGGGATGAATGAACCCATATTTAAAAAAGTTTTATTATATTTTCATTACATATATTATAAAAAGGCTTGTATCAATATTATACTACTGACGTATATTTTCTGTACAATTGTATATTTGCATATACCTATACCTACTTACTGTAAAATATACCTCATGCTTTTAAAAAAAATGTGCAGTGCAATTAAAAAGGTTCAATGCATGCATACCTATGGGAATATTATTACTTTTTCTTAATTCATAAAATTACTAACCTCCATACATTTAAATAAACAAACTGCATAATTTAAACAAATTGCCTACAGTGACTTGATGTTGTTCATTTCTTCTTCCTTATTTTCAGATTCTTATTTTTCTCATATAGTTTTCAAACATCGAAGAATTAAAGTTAAATATTATCTGGTTTTACAATGATGATATTCTATTCAACACTACTAATATACCAAAGCTACTTCTCTTATCCTACACATTAAATACAAAGGGAGTGTGACTATGTGCAACAAACTAAAAAACTGATGGAAGACAAACAACATCAAAAGTCTTCCATCTCACCGCGCCAATAAATGATCGAATATTTCATTAAAGCATGATTCACGGTACGAAGAAATGGAACAATATCTATCGACATTGTTTTCAACGTCGTACCCTGGCTGAGCCACGGTCAGGCATGTATAACTTCATACAAAGATGTTTGATAGAGTCCGTACGGGGCACGGCCCGCGATACGGTGTAGCGTACTCAATACTCATGCTTAATTCGTTCCACGGCGTAGCGTAAACCATGCTTTATTCGTTCCACGGCGTAGCGTACTTATGCTTAATTCGTTCCACGGTGTAGCGTAAACCAATTCGTTCCAATATTGGCGCGGGTTGTGTAAAACAGTACGAACCCAGAAGGCCGTGAGGTTCGGCTGCAGGCGGCTCTGCAGGTCCGGGTCGGAGAGGGCCCCGCGGCCGAGGGAGGACGCCGAGCTGCCGGAGGGCCGCTTGCCGCGCCCGCGCCTCTCACCACCCTGGGGGATACTACGGCTAGGTGATGAAGCTAACGATCGTAGCAGCAGGTGCCTAGTTTTGACTATACTTGACTGCATATTTCACTGATTAACAAATGACACTGTTTAGGAACTACATATATATAGTTATTTAAAAAATTGTTAACATCTTGGTAGTATATCTGTTTAAGACACCATAAGTTTGAATATTTCTGACTGAATCAATTAAGCTTATATCCTCAGACTATTTATCTTAGTAAACTGAATAGATTTAAGTGAAAAGAGGCTTGAAATTTACTTTATTGCAGAAAAATTTACTGTATTTCTGAAAAATAATTGCAGTTTTTACAAATGGAACTATATAAAAGATCAAGTATATTGTAATTATAGAATATTTTGAAGATGTACCGCTGCTACACTCGCTATTAAATCGCTTACTTTATAGCTATGTATCTAGCAACTACGTAAAGCTGTGTCACACTCCCTAAGGGGCATATTGCTCAATCACTGAAACTATAGGCTCGAGACCTTTTTCAAATGAACAAAAAATAACATTTTATTTAATTTATAATATATAGAGCTCAGGTTCGATTACTGATTTAACTGGGAAAAATTGGGATTATATCTTTCTTATATAAAATTATGGTAAGTATCTATAAGTAATTGAGCAATACGACCATAATAAAAAGCAACTATTATAGTATATAAATTATATAGTAAGAAATATATTTCCATGTATAGATAATATTGGTGTAATTAATTTTAATATTCTATTTGCAACTCGAAGATCAATATGAATTCCTCCTGCAATTTATTGTAGCATTTGAGCAAATTGATAAAATATGATATGTACTACGCAATCCTATCAAATATCATCAACAATTAAATACTATATTAATAAACTAGCTTACTGCCCGCGGCTTCGCCCGCTTTGTCTAAAACCTAATAAATTATATACTAAAACCTTTCTCTTGAATCACTCTATCTATTAAAAAAAACGCATCAAAATCCGTTGCGTAGTTTAAAAAATTTAAGCATACATACACATATATTATAAAGGGACATAGGGAAATAGGGACAGAGAAAGCGACTTTGTTTTATACTATGTAGTGATTAATAAATTAAATATTTTCTATTTTTTTATGTAAGGACTGAATAGATTTAATTTCATACTATTGTAACAGACACCTACAGTCTACACTTATGCGGACTTGTGACTAATATGTACCAACAAACATACAAAAAAAAAACAGATTAACGACATAAAATAACGTACAGACTGATTTACGAATTATATATGTTTAAAATATATTTCCGGTAGAGTACGTAGCGTGGGCGCGGCAATCACGGCCAAATATAAAGCTAGTGAAGATCTATGAGTGCGATCTACCAGTCCACAGATCATAAACGTCAATGTTTTTTTTAATTGTAATTTATTGGGATTACAATGTTTTCCTAATAACTAATTAGCGATCACTTACACAAAATAGGTAATATATGATACAAGTTATATTCAAGTTTTTATAAGTACGTCGATACGTTTTTTTATTACTAATTATATTTTTTGTAACTGGTAATTTAAGATGAAGTACCTATTTGATTTTATTATTTTTTAAATTGTTTAAAGCAAATTTTAATGCGCGGCTAATATTTAAAAAATCAGTAAAAGAACCTATGTCTATACGTGTTTATCCCTTTAACGAGTACAGATAGAATATTATGAAGTCTAGATATAAATAAATTGCACGTATTATTTATAACATGGTAAATAAACCCTTGACCCCTGACCGCCTCCTTGGTACAGTGGTTGACGCATAAGCGTAGCACCGAGGGGTCCTGGGTTCGATTCCCGGTGGAGACGAAGAAAAAACAAATGTGTCGGTCTGGCAGGACATAGAAGGCTGATCACCTATTTGTCCCTAAAAAAAAATCATCAGTGAAACAGATGTATAATGCATCTGCCCCCTTCCCCACTAGGGAACATGGGACTTCACTTGTAAATAAACCCTTGATGAGTAAGATATAGCCTAGTTTATCATCACTCGGAGAATAAGAAATAAAAGATAAAAATTAGAAACAAAACTCTAAATTGAAACACGCAATTAAAAATACAAGGATCTCAAATTTTAAAAATAAATGAAGCAAGATTATCCAACGCCTTATATGGAGCATTTTAATAGACTTTACATATTAAGATAAATCTCGGTGATAGAAGACCAAATTAATTGTACAAACAGCTAATTAACTTAATTAAAAAAAAATATTAAAAACATTTCACATTAAAATAAATTACCAGAATGTTATGACCAAAAATTTACATAATATTAATATCGCAAATATACAAAATAGTGATGTAATGACTAAAAACAATTTCGATAATTCGTCGAATTTTGACGGAACTATTTAATTCGAATCCACGCGGGCGTTCTAAATTTAAACGATATTGTTCGAATTTCCATAAACAAGTATAGTCTCAGTAGTGACAATCGGATGAGAGTGCGGTGACACGGAATAAAACCGGTATAATATAAAATAAAAAGCGGACCATACCCACACTTAGGCAAATTGGTTATCTCATTCCATTGGTACTTACGAGATTCATTACACATTATTGGCTAGATATCCAATAAAACCATATTTGTTTGCTACTAGTGTTGTGATTGTGTCGATAAACATTATATTTATTTATATTATAGTATTATAAATATGTAGAGCGGGTTTATTTTTTATATAGTAAGTACTTTAATTACACAGATAATTTTAAGTTTATGAAGCTTTAGCTTTAGGAAATTATTTCATACTAGTATGAAGAAAATGATATTTATTAAATTCCTTGAAACAAATTGAAAAGGGCTTATATATTGGTAGAGCCGATAGAAATATATTTTCAATCATAATTTAGACAAGCACACAGCAGAATCTTTATTCGTATTATTTGAACATACTCAAGAAATTCGTCAATCTTTAGGTGTGAGTCGTAATCATTTAAAAGTGCCAAATAGTCCCAAAGCAAATGACTCCACTTTACTATTTCAGAAATTGAAAACTATCATCATTAAAAAAAAACCTTTATCGATACACAATAAGGCCTGTTACATTATTTCTGTTTATTTTTACAAAACTATCGACACCCGCACACCACTACCCAAACCAGTCGTGATTAGTTTCGGTACGGATAGGTATCAGATTTGAATAACCGAAATTTATAGCGCGACATACCTACTGGTATCATCTCTACTTGAACTATGTGTGTTAATGTTCGCATACATTAGTCATTATGTGAACGTGTGAAATCTGTACGTACGTAGCTACCTATGTTCGTGTGTTTTATTGTTTTTATGGGCCCTCTTCACAATGGGCAGCGTTGGCCCAACAAATGATCGTCGATGTTTGCCATTGCGGCGATTATGAATAAACATCTACAGTGATGACCGATCATAGACATTTAGGCACTACGCTATAGTGATTGTCTCTACTCGCCCAATGCTGCCCATAATTGTGAAGAGGGCGCGTTAAGTTTGTAGGCGAAGATTGGGCAAGCGATATTATAAGTAGAGTTGGATATTGTTCACCGTAAGTTAGAATATCAATGGAGATAAACATTGTGGATAAAGTTGGTTTTATGGTCATCTAAAGGTTTGTTCAGTTTTCAGTCGACTTCAAGTGTTTTCACATAACCTAACCTTAAAAGGACACTCTTGTACTTGACTTGATACTGCAATATTTTGAATTATAGTAATTAAAACTTCCAAAAACAAATTAATAAATCCGCAGCTCCGCTAATTGTAGGTACTTTTTTGCATAATGTATTCTTATGTCTTTATGCAAATGATTTTTGCAATAAAGTATCATCTATCTAATCTCAAGAAATCATAGATAACATGATCTAAAATTAAAACTATACCACGCAAGATACATCCAAACCTGCTTCAACTGAGACATAAAACTAAACGATTAATAATACCGATTTACATCACATTCCAAAGAAAGTGTCCAAAACTAGTAGAATTTCTACCTTTATGATATCCGTGGAATTTATTGGGCGTCATTTCGCATGTTAATGGGCCTTTACTTATCTTTTTACTAGTATATGATTAATCAGAGAGTATGTGACCCGTAAGAATCGTAATTGGTTTTTCATTTAAATGAAGAACGGTATGCGATAGTTTTATGATGTCTTCCATTATTATAATGCTTTGATTACAGAAAGGTGAAGGAAAACATCGTGAGGAAATGGACATGTCGAAGAATTAAAAGTTCGACGACATATTGTGTCATCCGCCAACCCGCACTAAGCCAGCTACAGCGTGGTGGATTATGGCCTGTACCCTCAGAGGCCAAGAGGCTGATGATGATGATTCATATGTAATAACACGTAATTAACATGTTTTACCCAAAGTAGTCTAGGTGTTATATAATGTAAACCATCCTTAAACCGCAACAGCATCATATATAGTCTATCTCAACACGTAAGCTGAGATAAGGCGTTCCACACAAATAATTCACCCGACATTTGCATAACGACTTCTATATTTACACGCGATTAGACGCGCACGGTTCCGTACTTTCTCTGAAACCTGTCCAATTTATGGACCTTTGCCTAGTTTATTCAATCGAATTGTTATTAAGTGACGTCGGTTTTTCCGAATTAATTTTATTGTGGATATAATTTGTTTACTTTTTGTTTTTTTTTTTTTTTTGTAATCACTATAAACATTTTAATGCCATTAGCAGCATTAATGTCTAAAATACACCCAAGAATTATTGTCGCCGAATATTTTCCCACATGCCACATCCAATCGCGCATTTTTTTACTCGGCATAATGCACAATAAAACGATAAGCGCATTAACAAACGTGACTTCAAAGTCGTCGTTTTTGTGTTTTTTACGTGTGTACACAATGCACAGTGACCGGAGGATAAATTGAATTTGTATAAAAGGATCGTAGGTTGCGGTCGGGTCTGACTCAGGTGCATAAAAACGAAAGTGCATCGAGATAAGTGCGGATGTGGGAAACATTTGATGCGGCATTATTTTGCAATATTTATGTTTGCTTTGGTACAGATTTTTCGTTTATTTCTGACTAGCTGTGCCCGCGACTTCGTCCGCGTGGAATAGTGACTGCATAGTAGTTACTACTTATTATTATTTATTATTATTTATTGAAATTATTCTTACAAATTATTACAATAACTTAAGTCTAAGTCCCACAAAACTGCACATGCAGTTTGTCTGTGGGATCAAGCCTATAACTAAATATATTATATAATATATCTATATATCTATCTATAACTAAATATATTATATCATATTATTATCTGTTATAAAATATAATTTTAAGTGAATAGGTATATCTATTTATGAGCTTGTGTTTTAGCATTCTATTGACTGAAGAAGGTGTTTCCTTAATAATCTTTTAAATTTGTGAATATTTGCTTCTGTTCGTATGTACTCTGGTAAACTACTACTTAACTTAAGTATTGAGTAAACACGGACTACCATAGTCCATAAATAAGTAAAAGATCTGTTAGTAAAATGTATTAGATACTAAGCTGTGCTAAACAATAAAAAAAAAAAGACGGGTTGCACTCCGGG
Organism: Colias nastes; assembly: GCA_907164665.1. NCBI lineage: Eukaryota > Metazoa > Arthropoda > Insecta > Lepidoptera > Pieridae > Colias > Colias nastes. The sequence continues at coordinate 31,408 of CAJQZM010037313.1, read as the reverse complement.
AGTGCCGGCAGAAGTGAAAACTTGATTATTAACGTTCAGCATGTTTGATATTTTGGAATGGTATCCGTCTTACGCATGGAATATATGGGGTAAAAAAAAAAAAAAAAAAACAGCCGTCTTACGCTTTTTCGATCAGGCCACGTGTCCTGACGCGAGTTTAAGATTTTATACCCAACGCCGCTAAAGAAGTTTTCACTTCAATAAATGCCTTATTAATTTTCTACGTAAAATTTCTTTTAAATTATGTCATATTATTTTTAGGGTCAAGGGGGGAGGGGAGCAAATTTCTTTTCCTTCCTTCCTTGTATGGATGTTTTTACTTTTTAATAATGTATCGTGCAGCAACTGATCAGCTTAATCGATACTCAGTTTTTATCTATGTCACTTGAGTATAATTGACAAAATTCATTTTTTTATTACCGCTTTTATACCTATATCAAATACATGGATGAACCGATTTTGATAAAACGTTCACTTTCATTTAATATATATCACTTAGATTCGACAACTTTAATTTTTTTCATTCTCACTTTTACCCCTATAGGTAGGTATAATAAATGGATGAACCGATTTTGATACACTTTATCTAAGAACCAGCGTCGGAAAATATGCTGCCTAACAAAAAACCGCATCTAATTCGGATTACCTGTTAGCGAGCTACGGTGGAACAAACAGATACACACACACAGACACACATAGCGGTCAAACACTTATCACTCATCTTTTTGCGTCGGGGCTTAAAAATATATGTAATACGACATAATTTAAAGGACATTTTATGTATAAAATTTACCTAAAAATAAGCATAATTTTAATTTGACCCCTCCCCCCCTACTACCTCAGCTTACCCCCCCACCCCCACCCCACCCTTGGGGACTTTCGATATGATCACCTGGACATTTTATAGAAATAACTGTAGCGTATAACAGATAACTTACGTTTTATCGTACACTGTATAATAGTGTACCATAGAATGCCTTAGCAAATGTTCGCCGTGAATACTTAAATGGTCATAACTTTTTTATTTATAAACCGATTGACATGAATTAAACACTAAATGTTAAATGAAGATTACCACAATATATTAGTGAAAACCGCATTTAAATCGGATAAGCCGTTTCTGAGATTAGCGTGTTCAAACATACAGACAAACAGACAAACGGACAAACGGACAAACGGACAAACAGACAAACAGACAAAAAAAATTTTAACGACAGTTTTGGGTTTGGGATCGATTTAGTAATAACCCCTGCTAATTTTTTTTTACATATTTTCATTGTACAGACACCACTTTTCTAGAATTTTATTATATGTATTGATGATGATGATTAAGGAAGTCGTAATCGAAGATGTTGTCATTTCTTTTGACGTGACAACGTCTTAAATTAGGTTGCGGCTGGGAGTCACTTATGAAAAAGTGTAACGCTCGGTAACGTTACGATGAGTCACCGAACGAGAGAGAGGCCCGCCGAATGCCTTGCGTCTCTCTCCCACTCAACTATGATCGAGAAAAAGACGTTGTCACGTAAAATCTTCGCCCGTAAAACCGACTTTACAGGCAACCATTTTTTTTTTAATAGTTTATGTGCTTACAAACACGTAATAGCCATAAAATGTTTAAAATTAGATTCGATAAAAAAATTATAAAAATCGTATATTGTTGATTTTACCTACTACTTATTATTCTTTGTAACTTCTTATTTATAGCTGCAATTCACTGAAATTAATAGAAGCATTTAAAATATAGTGCTATCGTTGTCAAACCGCAACAAAAATGTAATACGCATTTATTACTATATCAATAAAAATGCCACATCCAATATCACCTCATCCCGTCTCTACCGTAACAAAAGATAGATTCAGTTACGAGATATGATATTATTTTTTGTGGAGACCGCGTGCGAGGGTAAAGCAGTCAGGTGCAAGACCGATCCCAATTGAAAAACGACCTTATCCCCTCTATTTAAAGTCTACATTCCATCAACCAGATCTCCAGGCCAATAGATGTCCGTAATTTATGAAAAGACGTGAGAAATTCGCGAAAGATGTAATTCTGTGTGTTGTTACATAATTGTTTATGCAACTAGCTCATCATACAGGTCTAGTTAGTGTTGCAAAGGCGATCTGCATTTAACATAGAACATTTTGATTGCGTAAATTTCGAAGCTTTTAGTGATCTGAGCTAGGATTATGAAGACGTAATTTGCCGCTGAAAATCGGCATTACTTATTTTACGATTTTTTATAGCCTAAATGCCTAAGAGTCAGTCTGAAATGATAAAAATATTGTATGTATAGTGTATTGTATGTATACTTCTAAAACTCTACCCTCTAAACCTCTTTCCAGTGCAGACTTTTGATTGCAAAATAATTGTACTTAGGTCGGTATTTATCTATTATATACCATGTAATCATGCTTAAAACTAGCCCGTCTGTCTATCTGACTAACATAGCCGTAAGTCGTACCTTGTATTTGATACTTTTAAGAGTTTTAATTCAATAAACATATTTTATTCTAATGATTTTTTAAACCAGATAAAGATAAAGCGACTTACATTATATTTTAATACCCAAAAACATTTGAGGAAAATTCATACGAAAAAATAAACTCGTTTGCAATTAATAATACGTTATAAAATGTTAAAACAATATAGGTAGGTACAGTAAATGAAAACATTAAACAACTCTTGTGGGGTCGGGTGACGGCAAGTGCACAGAATTTTAATACCGCGACCCTTACGTTTTTTTGCATTTATCATGCTAGGGTTGTCAGTTGTAAGCTTTTATTATTAAAATAATGAAATTATTACTCAATTTTACTCTTAATAGAGTCTAGAGGCATGTTCATTCTATGAAGTTCTAAAACGATCGCATATTAAAATATGTTTAAAATATTGCATTAGCTTGATTATCATTGCATTAGCTTAAACGTAAAGCATTCAGCAGAACTTCATTTTAAATAATCCCGTGTCTTGCTCACAAAATATTTATTGCGTTTTATAATAAAGCTTTCAAATCTATTATCGAGCAATCTTCCATTTTATATAAACACAAATATTAATAAGATTATTATTAAAAACTGGCCAAGTGCCAACCCTAGTCCGTACTCAAATCTCAGGTACACTTTATCGCGCCATCTTTCCACTCAAATTATTTATTTCCTCCAAACAATAGACAAACAATATTGACCTTTATTACAAGGGGATAAAAGCCATGAAAATTGTCCAAAAACAAATCATTCGCTGCGTGATATTTCATTAGCTGATTAACTTATTAAAGCCCAGTCGAGTTTTTTAGTTTTGAAACAAAGACGGCGCCTTGATGTCTTTATGCAAAAACAAATGGTAGTTAGGATTATGAGAGCTTATTCGAGTGACATTATCAAGAATGAATTTTTATTGTAATAAAGGTAATAAAGGGTGTCTTCCGATATGCACTGCGACCACTGCACAGTGCTATCACTGTAGAAAAATTCGTTCCGTTATGGACTGCCAGTATACTACCGCAGTACCCTAGGGAAATATATGACGTCATAAATCGCCGCCATATTCTACTGTGAGCACTGGCGTTTTCGAGGTAAGGACTGACTGTGATTAGACTGTGTTGAAAATGTTCAATACGAGCTGAAAGTTCTTTTTTATTCTTTTTTATGAAAAAGTACTTACTTTTATTATATTATAAATTCAATTTACAATTAAAATTAATTAAAATATTTTTAATTTGACAGTACTCCAAAACAGTTTTTTTTTTATGTTCTAGAAAACTTTAATACACTCATTTGAATGCTGCGTCAAAAAATGCGGCTGACAGTATACGGGATTGCGTTCCGTTTTAAATCGTAACCAGTATAACTGGCTATAAAGGAACGGCTTCACAGTATACTGAATTGACGTCACACTGTACAGTGGTCGCAGTGCATATCGGAAGACACCCAAAATAAGAAAAAACAGTGTCCTTAATTATTAATTTAAGCTCTTAAATTTTTAAGTGTTTTTAATTTTTGAAACGTAGCCTCATTAGAATCATAAATGCGTAAGTACGGTCATTTTCTATGTTTATTGTTTAATTATTGATAAACAATTGAACGAATTGGGCTAAAATATGTAAACTAAAATGCAGGTTGATTACAGTGTCTATAAAATTAATTTAAATCCTTTCAAAGCCACAATGTGAAACTACAGCTTAAAGGCTTCATTATGAAACTTGTTCACGCGTCTGCGCAGGCGGTCGCAAACCAAAATAAAACATGTGAAATATAATAATATAAACATTACATGATTAATAAGTAGTATTTGCATCCGAATGGGATACATATAGCGTCGTTTATTCACGTCATGTACCCATTTATTGTGAATTACAATACATTACCTTTACGGAATACCTACTCGAATAATTTAACAACATTGACGTTCTGTTTTCGTTGTCTCAATCTATTTGGAAAGCCTCTTAAAAAATATTATATGTAGCTATAGAGAAACGATAACTTAGAAAACATAGGATTCTTTATAACCTGATATCGAGGGAAAAAATAAAATATTATTACATTTCTACTAATGCAATTTACATTTATTACACTAATCGATTTTCTTTAGAGGCATAGAAATAAGTTCCAATACCATGCAAAAAAAATTTGTCTAATAAATTTAACAAGATAGAATAATCCTTCCAAATAAATGTTCAAATTATCTGAAACCTATACAAAATCGTTATAAATTGCACGAGCAGCTGGCGCAGTCATAATGATAACAATTCGCAACCTGCGCCCGCGCCGGAAGGTGACCCCGCCAGTGTTGCCGCTTTAGTGGTATAGTGTTACAAGTGTTTTAATAATATACCTACTACTGAGATTTTAGACTTGTATATTGTATTGTTATTATTTAGTAGTAAGTTACCGATTCTTACTAGTATAGATACACATATCCATGCATACGTAAAACATTTGGTATTGTTTTAGTTCATTTACACTAGTTTAAAATCTTGGTTAATTGTTCTAATAAGTTAAAATGTTCTTTATAATGTTAGGTTGTTTATTATTTTTCGTACCAACGCGCAACAGGAATTGAAATCAGCACCTCTCGATTAAAGGCTCGAAACAATAATAATTGTAATGTGAAAAATGAAATATTCCCCTATTCTTGATAAATAATTTTGACTACAACTTTAAATTGTTTTCAATAATTAAAAGAATTTTCGTTAAAATATTTTTTATTAAATGTCAGCATGATCCATTATTAAATGACAATCTAAATGGTCATGCCTCAACATCATTAATCACCCACGTAACACCCAACACGACAAAAATTAACTTTTTGCGCCCTCATAATATCGAAAAGATAACGGCAGTACTTCCAAAAGAATAGCTATTAAGTATTTGGATCCATTTATTTAGGTGAAAAAAACTTTAAAAGCATTTGAAATAAGGATAATTGATCAGTACTTTATTTGTGGTGGGAAATACTTTTAGAGGACTATTATTAATGATGATTTTAAATGCATTTTAAACAAATTACTCATTATTATAATACAATCATCCTAAAAAGTTGCAAACGTTATTATAACATAATAATAATATGACCCTTTCGATAAGTATAAGAGTTCTAAAAACACAGTCTTCTCTTTGAATGAAAACTACCATCACAGCCTGGCGACACCGACTCTATCTTGTGTTACAACATTGAAAATAACTGCATTTGTTTTTATTACAAATGTTCCTTATTTACTTTATATATAAACTTAATCAACAGTACCTATTATTAAATTTCGTCCTCAATCTAAAATTTTAACAACCACGAAACACTATCAAATTTTCCTAATATTTAGGTATTAAAATTTGACCTAAATCTAAATTTTTCCTAACTTCGAAACATCCAAATTTCCTCCTGGCATCCCGAATCTAGCAACACCATCACGAAGGCCGCGCGCGCGCTGCCAAGTCACTGTCAAGGGCACACTCCACTGAACTGGGTCACTTCCCGTCGAGCCTTCAGCGAGACAACACGTGCGGTACACATGATTGATTCACTTTCCATTTTGTAGCCATACAGAACCTAATTTTGTTTGCTTCATTTTTATTGAGAGGAAATTGTTGAGGAATTAATGTACTTTAATGTATACACAAACTTTTAAAAGCATAGACATAGGGATGTCTACAATGCCATTTCTTCCAGGTAACTAAACTTAAACGAAACATTTAGATAATTTAAAGTAATTACCCTAGTAATTAGAGTTCATATAAAAAAATATACTTTTTATCCAGGTAAATGAACATAAATATAAAGAGTAGGAAAGCTTTAATGTAAATTGATAGAAGTGCTGTAAAATATTTCTCTTCACTCCTTCTTTGGGTATACCTATCATACATGATTCAAACCCATATACCCACTCCATAAAATAAGGGCTTCTTAACGGTGCGTCAATACAATCACCAATAATGTACGTAATCATTACAAAAACCAAATTTTATTTTGATTAGACCAATTGACTCACTATATCTCCTGTCTGATAAGGAACACTCGAAAAACATCATTGTTATCAATAAAAGATGATTTTAATAGACTCTACCTTTGCGTTTTATTTTTCCTTTACACGTTGTAATTTTCCGCTTTAAAAGTGTAATGTTCTTATCAGCTTTGTGTCAAATGGTTTTATCCAGCTACATAACAAATACCTACGTAAAAATTTCTTATGAGTAAAAACAAAGGTAGGTACTGACGAAGATTTCTTTTTTTGCAATGCTTAATAATTCTTAGTAATAACATAAATCAAAAGCTTTCATCACGTCCTTCACTATAAGCTTATCTAAATGTATCCAAATTCGTCAAAATCTTTTCATTTGTTCAGGTATGTTATATTAGATAAACAGATAGGAGTGTGTTTTTATTCCTATTTGATATTTCTTATCAATTTTTTGTTTTTATCCAAATGCATCCTAATTAAATGAAATAACGTGCTTGACAGACTGATTTAGTATGTTCCTATTAATTAGGTACTAGCACACACCTGTTAATCATTTACACCTATTACCAAACTATTTATAAATGTAGGTACCTATGCTATTACCACAGATAATAATATGAATACCATAGCAGTACCATTAGTTACTTTATTCTTAATAATCCTACTATAATTATTATAAATGCGAAAGTTTGTGCGGATGTGTGTGTGTGTGTGTTTGTTACTCTTTCACGCAAATTCTACTGAACCGATTACAATTAAATTTAGCACACGTATAGAGGGTAACTTGGATTAACACATAGGATATGTTTTATCCCGGAAATCCCACGGGAACGGGTTATGCTATAACTATGCGGGTTTTCCTTTGAAAACGCGGGCGAAGCCGCGGGCTCAAATCTAGTAAGTCCATATAGTGAGACGTGGCTAATCCTTAGTGAGAGGCGTTTACTCTATAAGATGCGATAAAATTTTAAATTATTTTATTAGTACCATTGTACCGTCATACGAGTTCCGTCCGCGGCATTTTTGAAGTCCCACCGCTTTAAAGTTATCGTTTTTATTGTTATAATTTATACACAAATTGTTGAAATTAAGATATTATTGGAATTAAGAAAGGAGTGTTTCTCGTAACACTTTAAATGAAGAACTTAGATTAGTTATTTTGAGTTTGAGGGGATCATTTTATGTCACCATTCATGTTTATTAAACAGGTATATCGTTAATAATTTTAATTTAGAATATATATAGCGGCTCGGAGTCTACGCCCAGATTGCATTGGTTTTAGTGTGTAGTAATGTAGCTTTTCTTTCAGCTCTTATAGAAACAAGGCATTAACTGCATAAGCGACAATTTATATTATATTA
>CAJQZM010037313.1:0-23582 GCA_907164665.1 Colias nastes | reverse complement strand
ATAGAAACAAGGCATTAACTGCATAAGCGACAATTTATATTATATTACAATTAATTACCTATTCAATTTAATCTACGATTATAACTATTATACGGTAGACAAAACTGTCAATACATTTTTCTCCCTACTTGCTTTGACGCACTATTTCTAATGGTGAACCCAATTTCTCTACCAAAACACTTCAATACACTCCGACATTATTTCTTTGACCACAACCTTTAGGTATGTACAGTTTGACTCGACATAGAAAACCTTTTATTCAAGTAAACATAATTTAAAAAAAACTTTATAATGCATCAAAACTACGATTACATAACGCTTTTCACATACATTGGTTGCAGAAAGTCGTCCGATTGCCGGAGAATTGATTCCAATCTATGAATTATTCATGTCGAAGTAACGCGACACTCTGTTGAATTTATTTTTATTTTATATCCACAGATTTATCTATCTGCGCCTATTTTATAAGTAACTATAGATAAGTACCTGTTATTGTTGTGTATAACGGTACAATTTTATTTGCGTTTTATGTAATAAATAACGCTGTTTTGTATGCAGTAGTATCATAACTATACAGATAAATAACATCGAATCTGTTTGTTATTTGGAAATAATATGTTTTTGTTAAATGTATAAAGTTAGAACATTTTAGCAAACAATGTCGTCTTAACGAGGGCAGATTGACTTATTTTAACAACTAGTCAAAAGAGTATAATGCCACATGCTTTATGTTGATCCAATCCATCCAAAAATTCAAAGAGCATACTCATAATTTTTTTTTTGTGAAACAATCATTATCACTGAAGGATATGCCATGAATTGTGTGTTTTTAAAGGCACTAAGTGGGTACTTTTTTAATAACTCGATATTTGTATTCCGCTTTACTAGTGAAAAAGACTATGTATAATAACTTTACCAGCGTAGACTACGCTTTAAACATAGATAGAATATTCACTTTATCCTCCAGTTGTTCCTATGTCCACATAATATACTAGCTGCGCTTCTCGGTTTCACCTGCGTGGCTCCGCTCCTGTTAGTCTTAGCGTAATGATATACATAGCATTCCTCGATAGATGCGCTATCTAACACAAAAATAATTTTTCAAATCGGACCAATAGTTCCTGAGATTAGCGCGTTCAAACAAACAAACAAACTTCAGCTTTATAATGTTAGTATAGATAGAACCATACAATAGCATGTGTAATGAAACATCCAGTTTACATCTATTTTAGCATGCGCTGCAGTGCACCGTGCGGAACATTAAGCCCTTCCCTTTGAAGTCTGTTATAAATGTGTATAAATGAGTTTAGATGTGTATAAATGCTAATCAACTAAGTGTTGCGAATGCTTATTGTTTTGTTGTTTATTTATATTAGTGCAGCAAGGGTGTATATTTATATGCGACATTGAAAATACTGACATTAACAAAGTTACCTATAACTTGGATAGCGTCTAATTTAGGGATGTAACGATACCGATACCGATACCGATATATCGGCCGATATAATCGGCAAGCCGATATATCGGTATCGCCGATTATAAAAAAAACCGATATCGAAATCAAACAATTCAAAAAACCGCGCCCAATGAACGATGCGGGAGGTCGCCCGCGCGCGGGCACTTTGTTTTCTGAAAAAAACTCTACCAATAGTAAACTTTGATTACTGATTGTATGTGTATTACTTAAAGTTTAACTGACTTTGTAAAATAATAATACTAAAATAAATGTTTTTCTTGTTTTTTGATTTGGCATTTTTATTTAAAAGAATACGATTTACAGTTGAGTCTCTGTTAAATGTTGGTAACTTTTATGCATAATTCACTATTTATTTTTCTACCAAGCCATCGATATCAGTATCGGTATCGGTATCGCCGATTTTTTACTACAAGTATCGGTATCGGTATCGTATCGGCAAAATCATGTATCGTTACATCACTAGTCTAATTCTTTTATTCAGGGAAGAAAAATATTTCATGATAGTCGAGATTAAAGCTCTATTAAATACAGTTTCTATTCGTTTCATTGACGACAATATTATATTCAATAAAATTTATTAATTTATCGTAAGAGGACTTCGTCTAAACACTATTAAGGTTGTTATTTATTTTTCAGTCACGATAGCGAACAATGAATTCGCTAAAGTATCCAATTTGTAAAAAAAATACGTGTCGCACTCGAGGACTGCCGCGGTAAAGCTATTGCATACCATCTCACCGCTGTGCCGGTTGGAGTGGGGGGTGTTAGGTTTTTTCGTTACGGAATTTTTACATTCGGTCGCCGCACTCAAAGTCTGAGATAAAAGCTATGCAATAGCTTAATAACATTTCAATAATATGAACACTCTACTTCTTAATAATGTAAGTAGTTACTTACTCCAATCGTTCATTACGAAACCTTTCCACGAACACAAAACGTTAATAAATATGCATTAAAATAAAATATTGGTTATAAAGCATCCGAAATATAAATGACTAATTATTTTTATCCAGTACTTCCAATTAAGGTTTTCAATATGGGAATAATTTACGCGTCTATAAAAAAGCGTCTAGACGTACCGTTTGAATCTCCATTGTACAAGCTTTAAGTGTGTGTTTTACGATTGTTTTCGTATACATTGCGGTTTTGCAAGCGTGTGGTCTATCGGAATGCAGTACTGGGGCAGCAATGTACAGCTGATAGTGCAATTGAGGCGTCGTTTTTATTTTGTTTTCTTTACTTTGAAATAAATGCAGATGAATCTCTTAGCATTAGAATAATATTATAAATATATTCAATTCTGCTTTTAATTATTAGTTTCATAATAGGTTTGTGTCACAATGTAGGTATTACTTTACAATCATACCTACCTATATTATTTACGATAATTAAAGTTTCATTAAAATCTGTTCAGTATTTCTGGGTTCTCATAACGAAATACGAATCAATATCACATTATATTTTTCAGTATAAATATTTTAACACATAACCTTTAGCAGTCACTTTGAAATTAAACACATTACAAACAGAAAAAAACATTTTTTAATTTTACTAAAATCCTCAAAAGTTGGACAACTCCGAGAATAATAAGAAAACTACATGTAAATAATAAAAAGCTCTAGAACTGGATTGTTGTGAATGATAAAACACATATAGCACCAGGGTCAATAACACAGAACACTCGATCATGGAAAATTTGCGACTTATAGCAATTTTGTTAATTAAAATATGTGACATACTTGCTAATGCAGATTCTAATCAGCATTAAAATAAACTGTATAAATTTAATAGCTTGGATGTTTAATGTCTCCTCTCGATAATAAAAAAAATGTATGGCTAGCTGTATACCTACATAATTAGCTTTTCTCCTGCGGTTTCGTCTACGCAGTTCAATGGGGAAAAGAAGCAGATCTGATCTTTGCATTTATATAATATAAGTATGCATTTTACATATTGTTTTTTTATAAAATCACGGCAAAATCCGCCCTATTTTGTTTTTTGGAATAAAATTGATTGCTAAAAATAAGGCGGGTATAATCTGCAAGCCGCAACGAAAACAAAGGACAAGGGTAAAGAAAATCCAAGAATCGATTTCCAAGATATTCCTTGAAAATCTGATTCAAATAGGAGGACCAGAAAATATACGCAGAAAATTATTTATCTTCTAGCACATCATTTCCAATGGTGAAAATTAATTTGAAATCTCGAACTAGATCAAAAAAATATATATATCACCTACCACAACACATACCTACCTATGCTAGTTACAAAATGAAAATTAGTTTGAAAATATGAACTAGTTAAACAAAATATATACCACCTTCCACAACACATACTGCTCGTTACAAAAATACTTTCCCTCACAATTTTCCTGCATACAGCCCGCACACATCCACGTCCACTACTGATGTATTAATTCAGTCGATACAAAGCTCCGTTACCACAACAAACAAACTTTTTGTGTGTCCCTTACGTAAGAATACCAAACATAACTGTGCCGCGGGAACCCGGCGCATACCTCCCGACTATATTCAGTAGTTTCTAAGAAAGATTTCGGGTGTATAATAAATTGTGCTCATTATGCCGTACAGCCTACATTCCGAGCTTACAGTTACCAATAAAAAGTGCCACGAGCGCTATTGTTCTAAAAGTGAAACTGTTTGAAGATATCGGCGGCGGTTTGCGAAATTTAAATGATTCGCCCGTGTTTTTTATTCACGCGTGTAAGGTTTGGGTTACAATTATTAATAAGCTGCATGCACAGAAAAAAAGCTTATTTTACCGGCTGTTTATACACAAATTATAACTGCTTGCTATTCTACTTTATAATATACTAGATCTCCGCCCGCGGCTTCGCCCGCGTTTTCAAAGAAAAACTCGCATAGTTCCCGTTGCCGTGGGATTTCCGGGATAAAACCTATCCTATGTGTTAATCCAAGTTACCCTCTACATATATGTGTGCTAAATTTCATTGTAATCGGTTCAGTAGTATTTGCGTGAAAGTCGAGTAACAAACACACACACACACACACATCCTCACAAACTTTCGTATTTATAATATTAGTAGAATGGTATAGGAAAAAACAAACGGGGGCTAACATGTATTTTGCTGGCCTTGAAAGAAAATGAGGGTGTGAATGGGATAACAAGAGATATCAGGACTCAGGAGACCGTCTTTTTCCAATAGAAATTTGTCTTTTTTTATTTGTGTTAATTTTTAAACTTTTTGCAAAACTAATAACTACCTACCTAAATAGAGGAATATCATTTAACAATCGAGGGAAAACTAGAGGCGCTATCAAGCGCTGTTTTGTCCAATCTTTGAACTTCCAGTAACTAAAACTATATCAAATATATCGTAAAACGCAAATATGACTTTGCCAAGTACGGAACCAATTCAATTCCCATAGGAACGGGCAAAATAAACCCCCAAACGTTTATAGCGGACATATTTCTTAGTCAATTAAATGTGACCCTGGCGAGCGGGTCGGATAATTCAAATGCTTTACCGTTATTAGTCGAGCCGTCTCTAATAACTATGGGATCGGGATTTGCACCAGGAGTGGGATTACATTGTTACCCTTTTTCTAATGTACACTTTTGTAATTGCTTAAGGAAAATTTAAAAAAAATAGAAATTCAATCACGAAGATAAACATTTATAAAGCACTAGCTGTGCTCCGCGGTTCAACCCGCATTGCTCCGCTCCTGTTGGTCTTAGCGTGATGATATATAGCCTCGATAAATGGGCTAACTAACACTGAAAGAATTTTTCAAATCAGACCAGTAGTTCCCGAGATTAGCGCGTTCAAACAAACAAACTCTAAGTATAGATTTGAATGCTATAAAACTGAAATATCAAATTGCTTAAGGTGTTTGTATATGCCTTTTTAGTCTAATTCTTGTCACTTGTGTAGCTCTTGGTTAGAAAGTAAGATTATTGGTTCATATCGTTATGAAGATTGCTTGCTTAACAAATGGAATGACTATGCACGAGTGCTTTAAAATACCAAACCCCTGATCGAACCCGTGCTTGTAAGTAAAAAGACTAGAATTTAAACATTATGAATAGTATAACATAGAGGCAGATTGTTTTTTTTGGCAGAATGGGAAGTTATTAAATAATATCATTAATGCTCTACATTTTCCTTCCATTTCAAGCTTACACGGTTACATGCATATTGACAATTTAATCATCTATATGATATGAATGTCCAATCACACTATGTTTACTTTCCCAGTGGCAAACAGTAGGTACACGGTTGCGCACGCGCAGACGACCTTGCGCTGGCCCCGCCCACCCGGGGGACTGGGGAGGGGGGGACCGTACACGTACGTAATAATTATATCAACACTTGTACGAAAATACGTTTGTTTTTCGTTAATTTTCCTTACAATTTAACGTAGTATGTACTGCGTGACAATTAATTTTCTAAGAATTTCTTTTACTTGTACCAAAATCATACTAGGTAATATTATTAATGCGAAAGTTTGTGAGGATGAGTGTGTGTGTTTGTTACTCTTTCACGCAAATACTACTGAACCGATTACAATGAAATTAAGCACACATATAGAGGGTAACTTGGATTAACACATAGTTTTATCCCGGAAATCCCACGGGAACGGGAACTATGCGGGTTTTTCTTTGAAAACGCGGACGCAGCCGCGGGCGGAAAGCTAGTATGTTTATATTGTAAATATTCCTTACAGTTTAAAGTACTACGTTGTCCAGAAATGTTTAAAGATTTCTATAAAATAGCTAAAGATTACAATCTTTCAATCGTTTATACCTAGTTTGATGAGATTTTTATCTGATGCTTATCAGTTTTATAGACTTCTAAAATTAAATATAAATGCATCTGTGTTAACTATATTATTTTTATTGCCCAGTGAAATATATATGAAGTATGGTAATTTTTAACACGTGTTTTAATATTTGGTACGAAATTACTTTGAAAAGCTGAAAATGTAGAGCGGTAGATACTTGTGTGTCTTTAAATAAATAGCAGTAAGTATGTATATTGTATGCATTAGATTATAAATTAATTATTTATCCTGTGCCCATTTAACTTCATTTAAAACTATCAATACGTTTTACGTTATTAAAAATAGTCCAAGATACCTACTAAATGTTCTTTTGGTTGTTGGCGATGTTCTGAAAAACTACCTACTCATTATATAAAATAAGGTAGCACCTTCTAGATGTTTATATACCTAGTACCTACCTATAATAATTAACAAACATCACTTTAATTTCATAAATCCAAGATTCAAATATTTATTTGTTCAATTCAATTCAAAATTCAAATTATTCTAGAACTTCTAAAAAAAACAAACATTTTCAATTGACAAAATGGCGCCTAAAACAGCTCTGACCAGTTTATTTATTTTTAATCGTAATTGTCAAAACATGTTAATAATGAAGAAGAGCCGTGAGTCACGCCTTGGTAATTATTTTCAACATTATAGAGGAAAATGTTATAATTAATAATTAGCATATTTTAAAGGGAAATTACATTTATACAAGTATAAAGTATTATATCCCGGATACGACCACTTTTAAGGTAATAAAAGTTTATTAACTCATTAGATAAATTGCGATTAAAATCTGGTAATTATCACTTATTTTCATGTTCTATTAAGTAACTTGTATATTAAATAATGTAATTTTAAAAGGCTTTTTTTATTATACTTTGTATAAATACATCTATAGAGTTTCTTATTGGCTCTTCCTTGCAGAAAATATAAATGTACTATAGATACATTTCTATTGTTTGTTTGTTTGAACGCGCTAATCTCAGGAACTACTGGTCCGATTTGAAAAATCATTTGGTGTTAGATAGCCCATTTATCGTGGAATGCT
Source organism: Colias nastes (assembly GCA_907164665.1). Taxonomy (NCBI): domain Eukaryota; kingdom Metazoa; phylum Arthropoda; class Insecta; order Lepidoptera; family Pieridae; genus Colias; species Colias nastes. Next base: position 16,243 of record CAJQZM010037313.1, on the reverse strand, counting down.
ATATATCATCAGGCTAAGATCAACAGGAGCGGATTCATGTAGGTGAAAACACGGGGCGCAGCTAGTTTATAGTATAAAAATTACCTACTCTTATTTAGTAAAAGGCATAGGATTGACATATCAAGCCAATTAATATATTTACACTACACCATTACAATTAAACTAAATCTCAACCATATAATTTTGCTTGTCATCATCCCAATAATCCGTTGTTTTCGGACCATTAAGAGTTCAAAAGTAAAGGTCAAAAGCCGGTATGAGATGAGTCAATCTCGTTTCATTCATAAACTGCCTACTGGTATACAACTGATACAACTCTGATTTATTATAATATCGACATCGATCAATGGAAACGATACAAATACCTATTTGATGTAGGTAAGTATAGGAAATATTTGAAAATTGAATGCTTAGAAACTGCAAATTAAGAATATCTGGTAAGGTGTAATATGTCTTATTAATAAAGTAGGGAGCAGGTATCTTTTGTGGGCTCCAACTAAAGCGAGAACGAAAAGGTATTGATGAATATTGATCATAAAAAGGTTTATAATTGTTATTTTAAGGCACATTGATTTAAAAAGGCCAGTAAAAGGCCAAAGTACCTATTTTTTGCCATGCCGGGCTTCTTTAAAATAATTTTGTTTTTAAAAGTTTAAAACTAATTAGGTAAATACGGAAAATAAAATTGTTTATTATCAATCATAAATTCAGTGAACGTGCGCTATTCTATCTCATGACCAAAAAAACAAAGAAATGACATCACACGTTGAATAAAAGATAATAAAATTGTCTATGCCCATTCGTATTACCAAATATGTAAGGTCGGTTACCTATACGCGTTATAATTTGATATAATTGCGTAAAATTCGCGAATATACATTTTAATTGGTGAACCACAGTGTTGACTTGTGATTAAGGCACAGATCTTACTAAAAATCGATATCTATCTATAGAAGTTTAAGGTACGATGTTTACTTTGTGTTATGTCAGTTTAGTGTAAATTTTACTAAACTAAGCAATTTTCTCTTTGTTTTTATAGATTAGATTAATTTCAAGAACGCTATAGTACCCTATACCTTTAATAAATAAAAAAATAAATAAGTTTATGAGGCTCTACAAGATTTGCCTGTTAGCTATAAAAATTGTTTTGATACTTGTAACAAACAATTATGTATAAATCCTTTTGGTATTCTACGAAATAAATTTACAAAATGCACGTTTAATGAAATAGATACAATCAGATGATGAAACAGAGTTCCTCAATTCGATGCGAATATTTTTATTTCACCCATAATAATCTAACCTACACAACTTTTTATTCAGAATAAGCTTCCCCTTAACAAGTGTGGGTGGCGCTAAATTAACTCAAAATTTTCGAGCTCTGTTCTGTACCATTTCACTAATTGTTGTTGCAAACATAGATTGCTTTATTTCATTTAATTGTTGTAAAATTGCACGCCATAGCGAACAATAAACGTTTTTATATCAGAAAAGAGCTAGAAAGTTTGGCATTGAATTTTAAAATTATTGATGGCTATACAATTTTTATAAGAATGTATATTGTATAAGTTTATTTTTTTTTTCATCGATATCGTCAATTATTTAATTTGAAAAAATAATGAAGATAATATAAAATTATGTACTTTAATTACAACAAGTTATAAAGAAATTCAGTAGAAAAAAAGCTCAAAGTTTAACTTAAAACTTTTTTCAAAAACTTTATAATCTGTTTTATATGATGATGATTTGATCTTTTATATGGAGTGTCAAATATAACAGACGTTTCGAAGTTCGCTCCGTTAACTTAAATTTTAAACTGTGTAAAATCTTCATAAAACTGTAACCTGTGCAAGTGATTCCATAAGACTAAGATTGAAGTGTGAAAACAGTGATATAAAACGCGTCAATTCATTACAGAAGACGAATTAAGTGCAAAACATATTTATTAACCTACAACTATAAAATTTGCTTTGACAAGTGACAATTGACAGTTGTCACTCTAGTCTACAGTTAGCAGTGCTACCAACATAAGAATTTCATAAGACGTTCTGTACTACGTGACTTTATCTTCGAGTGTTGCCATTTCTCTCTTCTAATGATTTAAAAATTTAATCTTTTATTATTTGTTGAATTTCACCAAGTCATTTGTTATCAGAATACAAAAGTCTTGTTTATATAAGATAAAATAAATGGCGTCTAAAAATAATAATTTGTCCTGTGCTGGATGTTTGAACCCAATCTCCGGGAAACAATTCATACAATGCAGCCTGTGTGAAAAGATATATGACATTCTGTGCGCAAACATATCTGAGAGGCGTTTCTTAAATTCTATGACTAAAGAGCACAAGAAGAATTGGACCTGTCAAGCATGTAGAAATAAGCGTCCCAAGGGAGACAATTCCAACACTCCTGTGCGTTCGTTAAAGTCGGATACTGGTGCTGAGGTGTCGTGTAGCGATGAGGATAGCATTTCTCCTAACTTTGTCACAGCCCGTCGTCCGACTCACACAAAAGTTCTGGAAGTTAAGGTACCTCCCTCAAGGACCTCAATCGATTGTAAGTCCAACTGATCAAGTGGGCGGTTCTTTGAAGGATCAACTTCTCGATTCCCTTAGGCTTGAAATACCATCTTTGCTGTCCCAAGTATTAAAGAAGGAATTGGTCACCTTTAAGGAAGAGCTCTTGGAACTTCGTAAATCTGTTTCTTTTTTGAGCGACATGAACGATGAGATGCGTGAAAATATAAAGTCTCTGTCGAAGGACAACAAGCAATTAAAATCTGAAAATGATGCTTTAAAATCATCTGTCCATGAATTGTCTGACCGACTTAACAAAATAGAACAAAGTCTTAGGGACAAAAATTTGGAAATAAAAGGTGTTCCTGAGCACCCATCTGAAAATGTCCTTAACTTAATACAGCAGTGCGCTTCTATCGTTGGACACAAAATTGCTGACGGTGATGTCGTGAAGTGTAACCGTGTGGCTAAACAGAACAAAAACACGAATGTTCCTCGTACAATTATTGTGCAATTTAACAGTGAGAGACGACGAGATGAATTTTACTCCGCTGTCTATAGATATAATAAAGCAAATCCTGATAATAAACTCAATACTGCCTTATTAGGTATGGCCGGTGAAAAGAAGTCCGTTTATATATCAGAGCACTTGTCTCCTCAAAATCAGGCTCTACACATGGCAGCACGAATGAGAGCTAAGGAGCTATCGTACAAATTCGTTTGGGTTCGTAGTGGCCGTATATATGTGAGAAAAGAACCCGGATCGCAATATATATTCATTAAGGACAGTAAAAGTTTAGATTTAATGCATTAGTTAAATTAATGTTTTTATCTTTTTAGATTAACTTGTTTCTGAATTTTCTCTGGTTTTTGAAAATGGCTTTCTCAATTTATTATCAGAATATACGTGGTATGAAGAGTAAAACCATAGAAATTTCTAATTCCATTTTGAATAATAGTTATGACATCATATGTATTTGTGAAACTTGGTTAAATAATACTGTTCTTTCGAGTGAAATTTTTGATAATAGATATCAAGTGATACGTAGAGATAGAAGCGAAGCATTCTGTAGTGCATATAATAAAAGTCATGGTGATGGCGTACTGGTAGCCTTGTCTAAAGTTTTTGATGTAGTTGAAAGGACTGATTCGCAGTCCGAATTCTTGGAAGACCTATGGCTACATATTAAATTGAAAAATCGTACTGTATTAAACCTATGTATTGTGTACCTACCTGATTACTTTAAATGCATTAATTATATAGCTTATATACCTAAGCAAATAATTTACCATAATAAACAAGTTTCAAATCGTCATTTAACTTCACCTTTTTCACAAACACTAAATTGCACACAAAATTATACTCATTTTTTAATTCTAATGACAGTAGATATATTATGTGTTTTTAAAATCTCTGATGCATTTACACATTCATTCTTATTACAACCTCATACACTATTCTTGATTATTGTTACACTCGATTACATTTACCTAACACTGTTCAAGGATTTACTTAAAGAGAACAATCATATAATATATTGGTTTAGCATTATTAATTTGAATAACTTAGAAATAGGACACTTAAAAATAATGCTTATTAGCTATACTACTATTAGGCACCTTATCTCACCTTATCCTCTTTATTTTTAAATGGCGGTTATTAACAATATAAACGAGGAATTAGACAATCTAACTGTGTCCTCTTCTTATACATGTCCTGCTAATCGTTGTTCAGAATTTATACAAGTCAAAACCAATGCACTTAATATTCTACATATGAACGTTAGAAGTATAAACAAGAATTTTTGCGAATTGAGATGCCTTCTCGTAGCAATAAAACTAGATTGTGATATTATAATTTTGACCGAATGTTGGCTCCAAAACGCAGCGACAATACCCGCGTTACAAGGGTATACTGCATCCAGAACCAACAAACTTATAAACAAGAATGACGGTGTTGTAATGTATGTTAAAAACACGTTGAATTTTAATATCTCCGAGCTATTACTAGTTGACGCCAGCGGCTTAATTTGCACAATCCAAAACAACTTAATTATCATCGCTATTTACAGACCGCCTTGTCAAAATAATATTGACAATTTTTTAAACAGTTTGGAAAACATTTTAATTAATTATAAACAGTTTAAGAACGCCGCCATACTTGGGGATATAAATTTAAATATTGCTGTCAATAACTGTGATCCAAGAACAAATCAGTATTTGAATCTTTTGGCCAGCAGCGGCTTCCTCCCGGCTCACTACATTCCCACGCGTCTCAACAACTGCCTAGATCATGTACTGCTTAAAACAACATATAGAAATACGACGCTTGTTTTAGAAACCACAATAACAGATCATAGTGCCATTCTTTTAAATCTAGAAACAATTAATATTAAAAACTTAAATAAAGTCAAAAGTTCATCATTTAACATATCTAATGCGATTAAGGACCTCGAAGGCTGTGATTTCTCTAGTATCTTCGCATTTACTGAGCCAAATGCAGCAATGGACCGTTTACTTCAATTAATATCTCCTATCATAATTAAAAATACTATACACAGAATTATTCCCTCTAAACATAGAATCATTAAACCCTGGATTACTATCGGGCTTTTAAGATGCATCCGAAATAGAGACAGGATGCACAAGAAAACAAAAAAGGAGCCGCTAAATATTGTTCTAAAGCTATCCTATTTACGCTATCGAAATTTCTGCAACAACCTGCTTAAGAGACTTAAAATGGAATATGAGAAGAAAACATTTAATGAAGCCGGAAAGGACGCGAAGAAAATGTGGGAAGCTGTTCGGGGCGCACTTGATATCACCAAAAGCACATCCCCTCCAACCGAGCTGCTAAAATCAAACGTAGATCCTCTCGAATCAGTTAATTTGATAAATTCATTCTTTGCTAACGTAGGTACAGATCTGGCCAGTAAAATCTCCTTTAACCCTCAGTGTATTAATGCACTTAAACTACACCTACCCATTCATAGTCCACAACTTAATTCAATCGTTTTTCTGGAGACGGATGAGAGCGAAGTTGATCTCCTCATAGGAAATCTGCGGGTGGACTGCTCCTCCGGCTGGGATGGCATATCCGCCAAATTACTAAAAGCATCTAGGCATATCCTTGTACCGCCCATAACGTATATCTGCAACATGTCTCTTTCCCTTGGCATCTTTCCTCAAGCTCTTAAAAAAGCCGTCGTACATCCAGTTTACAAGTCGGGGGATAGGGACAGTGTGAACAACTATAGGCCGATATCTGTTCTGCCAATTATATCTAAAATATTAGAAAGAATTATTTACAAACAATTGCTTAATTATTCTAACAAATATAGCATCATCGCTAGGAATCAATTCGGTTTTCGCAAAGGATTATCAACAGAAGACGCCGTGTCATCACTTGTTGAATCAGTGATAGGTAATTTGGATAGTAAACTCAAATGTATCAGCATATTCCTTGATCTATCCAAAGCCTTCGATACAGTCTCTGTCCCTATCCTCCTACGTAAACTGGATAAAATCGGAATACGTGGCACTGCATATAAGTTGATTAAAGATTTCTTAAGCAACCGTACTCAATGCGTTAAAATCGGAGACCATATCAGCCGGGAAGCAGTAGTCACTTGTGGAGTTCCCCAGGGAAGCTTGCTTTCTCCTCTCCTTTTCCAGATCTATGTAAATGAACTGTGCCAACTAGTACTACCATCTACTAAGGTTATAGCATACGCTGATGACACTGCACTAATAGCTGTCGGCAAGGATTGGAGTGAAACTAAAAAAGTAGCCGAGTACTCGCTTAGTGTAATAATGTCCTGGTTTGCATCTAATAGTCTCACTCTTAACATCCAAAAAACATGCTTTGTCACTTTTGGCCCCAGACAATCATCTCTTCCAGCCGAAAATTCTTACACCCTCACAGCTCACTCGTGTACAAGCCAGAGAAACTGTCACTGCCCGTCCGTGAACCGTACTGCATCAGTAAAATATTTAGGGGTGCACCTAGACGCTTGTTTAACCTGGAAACCCCATTTAGAAGCAGTTTCCTCACGTATTAGAAAACTTATTTTTGTTTTCAAAAAACTCAGACTCGCCGCACATAGGGATATCCTTAAAATGGTATATTCGGCCTTATGCGAATCCATCGTCAGTTATTGCATAACCGTTTGGGGAGGATCTTCAAAAAGTAGCATTATACAGGCAGAAAGAGCTCAACGAGCTGTGATTAAAACCCTTTTAAATAAACCATTCCGATACCCCACCGAACAGGTTTATTCTCAATTTGTGGTTATGACGGTTCGTCAATTCTACGTGTATCGCACAGTACTACGCAAACATGGAACCCTATCCCCAAAGCAAGTTTCTTCATCTGCTCCAAAACGACGCAATCTTCCCTGTCCTAAAATCTTTACTAAAACACAATTTGCAAAAAAATTTTACCCTTACTTAAGCACGGAATTATACAACACTCTAGACAAAAAATTAAATTTACTCACCCTTAATAACTACCAATGTAAAATTAAACTAAAAGAATTTCTTCTCACGCTTAACTATGACGACTCTGAGAATCTCCTTCACACCACAATAAATATATAACATACACACATCCATACACACTCCTACACATTCACACACATACACGCATGCGCTCACATTCACAATCATAAACTATAATTTTATTTAAAAAAGGTTATTTTTTAATCTGTTTTTTTATAATACTTTCACCTACATTTATGTGTTGCATGTAGATTGTAAGTACATATAAATATAATAATGTTATTATGTACGAATGACCCCTATAACACAGGTTTAACCTAGCATAGGGGTCATTGTTTAAACTCTGTATGTAAAATAAAAATGTATGTACCTGCAAATAAGATCTGTATACACCTTGTGCTTTTGTTTTTTGAGTCAATAAACTTTATTTTTTTTTTTTTTTTTTCATTTACTTTTCGCTTAATTAGCTCTTTGGTTATTGCAGTATCGCGTTAGAGTTTATATTCTATGGTATTATAGATAGAGCACAATGAGGATTAGTTAGTTTGTCTGACTTTCCTGCTCTACAAAAGCCTTGTTCGCAAGCTTTAGCTACTCTCTGACTCTGACCCGTGAATCAGGTTGTCAGTTTTGCTCTGTTCTACCTCTACTTGTTTCTGTTCATTATGAATTTATATAGTTATATAATTTATAAATTTCTGGTGGCTGATGAAGCTTGCGCTAGCTGCTGTTAGGTCGGATTCTCTACTGTATGTAACTTATACTATTATAACAATCGGGTTAGCAACATGGACATTGTTAAACAGTGGCCTTAACACCTCTATACCTAAACTCTATACTTATAAATCTGCTTACTCTAGCTGGTAAGATAAACCCTAAGCTCCAGCCAGCCAGCTAGGCTGTGGCTAGTAAGTTTCCATGGTACTATCTCTTTATTTATCTCTTTGTATACATACAAATCTGCTTGCTGGTGGTAAGATCAACCCTAAGCCAGCCAGCCAGCAAGGCTGTAGCTAGAAGCTCTTTAGTCTATACATACATATATGCTTACTCTATCTGGTAAGGTATTTTAACCCTGCTTCTTAATCTGATTACACTATACTTAGCACTAAGCTCCAGCCAGCCAGCCAGCTAGCCAGCAAGCCAGCACGTTGCCATGGTTACCTGAGGGTGAGGTTGCGAGCGGTGGCGCGGCGCGTCGCGTGGCTCGTGCGAGCGCGCACCGCTCATGCTACGCAGGGGGACATGCCCGAGCCGCGATCACGCGCTATAAATAAAATCTTTTATTAAAACATAATTAGCAGTATATGTAGTGAAAACATAAACGTAGTTAGTAATTAGTATGTTGAGATGTAATAGAAAGAACATATAAAAATGAATGTAGATTGCCTCCAGATAATGTTTATTGCCTGCGGAAATATACGTACTTGTTACCTACTTAATTTTTTTTGAACATATAACAAACTATCCCATAAAAACAGGTTGAAACCCCTGCTGCCAATCTAAGTCGTAGACTATAGAAAATAATAGTTCATATTCAATTGTATATGTACTCAATTTGTTTACATCTACTTACTGGCTCTACTCTGTTATTTTACTCTCTCTATTGCACTCTTTTTGACACAGGTCTAAATAAAAATACATGTTACGTTCGTTTCTCTTGATTAATTAATGCGAATATAGTAATTTCAATATTAAATAATTTAAATGTGTTTTATTTTTAGATTTTTAGATGTGTTTTACTTATTCCTTATATTCTTACTTATTCCAAATTGTCGAATGAAGTATTTAATACCTAAATAAAGTTATTTGCTTATTCTGTGACACTTTTATTTAATGTAGAGTTCAACGATTGATAAAAGTTGCGAATTTAATCATTCTTTCGAAAACTGTAACTCGATTCTAAATCTAGAACATTCGAGTTAGTATTTCTGAGAATTGAATTCAATATATTACTTCTATTAATAAATTGGCGGTCATTAATTCAAAATTTATAAAATAAACGTTTTATATAAGAAGTAGAGTTTTTAGTCAGAACTATTAACTCAATAATGTTTATTATTCAAATGTTATTTCAATAATTTCATTTAAATTAGGTATATTGTTATGATTAATTTAATAATTTAGTACATAATGATTGAAGTATTAGCTCTTATTTGACATCGTATAAACTACAAAGTATTTGTAAAGCGATACATTCGTATTAAAAATAAACTAAGATCCATTTTTAAACGCACTTTTTTCTTGCATTAGCTACAACATAAATCCCTCACAAAAAAAATACAAAATAAACCAATACATATACTTAATATAATCTGTGTACAAAAGTTTGAATAATTAACATACCGGGAGTGTCGTAAAGCAACTTTCACACAATACGATAGATTGTCGTTAAATGTAAACGCGTTAAAAATAATTTATACCGGTAATTCACGTGGTCCCGGGCTAGAGGTTAATGGCGTCCAAATAATTGTGTGTCGCGGGAATATGGGAAAATTGGCTGTTTACGAACTGTCTGTTTATAAAGACATGTACGTTATGTTACAATGTTATTTGATTTGATTACCTATGCATAAGCATTTGTTAAAAATGTTCATGAAAATGGTTTAATAAGTTTGATTGCCAAAGCATTTTTGATCGTATGAAAGCAAGGCATAAACACATTTATTTTCACAATTTATCAAAAATTTTACGTAACATAAATCTCATGGAATGCATCTTATAATAAGAAGTTTCCTTTTATTTTTCCTTCACAGTTAACACATCGTCATTATTATTTTCTCGGTATTCGTAGCGAGTTTGTTACTAAGTCCCTAATTATTTCTCTGAAAACAAAATTCTGTTCTTTTTTGAAGCTCTAGATAAAGCATACATGATATGAAAAACGAATACTAAATTCTTACTTCAACCCTACATAGGTTAAAGTTATTCCATTTAGATTTTATTCAAAATGACATATTCCATATTGAACTGCGACATAATATTTGAAAGTTGTTTATACAAGTAGATGTCAACGTGTCAACATTCGCAGGTCAAATACGAAACAACTGTACATAATATAACATAGAAATATTATTAATCTCCAAATTAATACATTGGCAGATACATAAGTCAATAAAAATATTATAAATAGGTTTATGCGTAAAAAATTCGCGCGAAATATTAATTTTCATTCAATATTTTTTAATTATTAATCATTAATAATGTAAACGATCTATCATATCTTTATATTCTTGTAAAAATTATTCAAAGCATCATTTTTTTATTCAAAGAAAACACAGCTGATCACTAAACATCTGAATTTATTACTACAAAAATATACAGCTCTATATTCTTCATAGCTCTACATTCAGTCTTATTTTCTAATTTAATTAAGATAATCTTGCATACATTTCCATCTTAACAAATTAATTACATGCATAAACAATTAAAAATCTAGTTTAGAGTAACATATTCAATGCTAAGACCCGTTCAAACATTTTAAAACCGTTTTAAACCTCTTAAACGTTCATAAAATTATCGAACACTCCAATTTCAAATTCAAATTTCAAATAAAAAACACGCAACGGCATGCAAATATGCAAATTGCATCATAATATTTTTAAGTCCTATCTCCATCTCTTTCGTCTTTATTGACAAGCTGTCACTGAAACCGCCAGTTTCACAAGACCTCCCGCGCCCCTTCCGCTCGCTTCAAACCAGGCTATTTCGGGCGATTGTCACAGAATGTCAGAGCTCAACGTATACTGGTGTTAGCTTTGCTGCATCTGGGTAAGGCTTTCATACAAATCGGTCAAGGTCAAGCGCTCTCGCTGAATAAACGGAGCTTAAATGAGATGCACGTATTGATTTTAAAAAGTAACGGTGTTCCTTAATTTGCAAACATTTTAATAATTTTATGTTGTAAACAAATTTTATGGAATTGGTTTAATGTATACGACGTAGATAAACAATAATTAGAGCTAGTCTACGTTATAGGTATAGACTACAGAGCACTAAAGAACCAGAGTTTATTTATGGGGAGTTTAAAATACATTATTGATTTATTATTTATAAATAACCTAAATTCTAAATAAGCAGTATGACGTTAGTTTCAGGCATGCGCAGAGAGGCTTAACCTGTACGGGCACTAAAACTTTAATTTTTAAATAAATCTAAATACATATTATAATCATATAAACATTCTGACTGCAATCGATACAATAAGGACTCTTTTCTTGTTTATGTAAAAATATAAATAAATAGCGTTATCTTAAAGAGAATACCAAAGATAAGTTCAAAATAAACGCAGCATTGCACCAAAAACATTGATTAATGTTATGACTCTATGATACCAAAAGGGGCTCTATGTTTAATACACTTCTATGTAACCTATACATGAATCTGAACACTGAAAAACTGAAAAATCACTTCAAATACGGTAAACACAAGAAAAATTCGATAAAATACTTACACGAAACACACAAAATGTTGCCACAAACAAAAATAAGTCACGTCACTGCAGAACACTGCACTATAATCGGTATGCACTTTTTTTACTGGATTTCCACCGGGCCTGAAAACACTGGGTCTATCTGACAGTTGTCATGTGCGGCCAATCGGGTCGCTTCGGCAGTTTCCGTGAACACTAGAGGTAGTGGCTACACGTAACTTTCGTGGGGTTCCGTTGAGAATCGCGATTCTGTGGTATTGATTTGCGCGCTCGGCGCCCGGCCGCCGGCCGCCGGTGGCGCCCCCTCGCGGCGTTAATGATACCTCATTGGTGTCTATTATTTAGCGAACTCTTCGTGAAATTAATGGAGGTTTTATTGATTTATTGCAAGCGAAGTTAATGATTGATTAGACTGCCCTTTTTCGTTAGGATCCATCAAGGGAGTCTTGTGTTTTCAGCGGGGTTTGCAAGTTTTATCAGAAAGCTGTCAGTGTTGATAAAAAATGCGAAAGTGTGATTATGAGTGCATACTCACTGAACTGCTTGATAAATTAGCGACCCGATGACCTGATTGGGTTAGCTGTGTGCTAATAAATGCTAAGCTAGCCAACCTAAATAAGTTTAGGTCGGTTTTCCTGTATTATGCTTCCTAGTTCCTATATTATGAAACAAAATATGATACCTGAAATCACGTATGAGTGCAATTTTCGGAATATATATCGCTTTCTTATGTTTAATAAGTCGCTTATCATTATTTATAAATAGATGATAAAGTTTTAGAAGAAATAATGTCACTCATAAAGCTCTAAAATCTGTCTAAGTTTAGGAATAGAATATAGATGGCGCTGTTTACAGGTGATTAGAAGTATTTCAGAGTAGATGCTATGATATATAAAAAAGGTAGATACGTTACCCGCTCTCTATTTTGGCAAGAAAAAACTCAGCTAAGTGCCCGAGTTTCACTTAGTCACGCACCATTCAGCGTCGTGGCTGGACGTTCTTTTTATATTTTAATCGGCAGTTGTTATTACGAAGTACATGAGTGAGACATGTATTATGTCTCGTGCGTGAGAGTGAAAGAGAGAACAACTGTATTGGTGATAATGCGTTAGTAAGTAGGTATGTATTAATTACGCTGTTTTTTAGTGCAATGATGTTGGCGTATGCCGCGTCTACTAGTATAATAGGTCATTGAGTAGATGTGTATGATTTATTATATTTTTATTGTTTTTATCTTATTGCTCTACCGCTCTACATATTCAAATATTAAATTAATGAATATTTTTTAAATAAAAACAAAAATTGAATTTGTTGATTTATAACACAAGAAAGGCTGAGAAGATTTCTGTCTTTTATTTAAATGGTATTCTTTCAATCAAGATTACCAGAATAACTAATGTAATGAAAACATATATTAATTTTCAGATTATAATACAACTAGTTTTCCACCCGCGACTTCGTCCGTTTTGTCTACAACCTAAAAAATTATATACCAAAACCTTCCTCGAGAACCACTCTATCTATTAAAATAAACCTCATCAAAAACCGTTGCGTAGTTTAAAGATTTAAGCATAGAGACGGACAGACAGCAATAGCGACTTTGTTTTATACTATATAGTGATAATGCTACTCACTCTTACAATATGTATATTACTTAATACTGTAACACATTTAAATGACAGTAATATTTAAAGTGAAACTTCTTTATCGGAGTTAGAAAAAAATTTAGTGTAAAATTTTTTCGTTACGCGTGACATTTTTCCGTTACGCGCCATCTTTTTCTTATCCCTAACACGCGTGATTCGACGTATTTCTGTAAAGTTGCATATAGTAAATTATTTTTTGAAAAATAAGGTCATAAAGAAGTTTCACTTCTTACGTGTGTACACTAGTAGACGCACACATTTTTTTTTTCTCTAAGAAAACTTCTGAACAATAACAAAATTAAAATGTATATCGCTAATTGTTTGACTAATCACTACATAGTATAAAACAAAGTCGCTTTCTCTGTCCCTATGTCCCTATGTCCCTTTGTATGCTTAAATCTTTAAAACTACGCAACGGATTTTGATGCGGTTTTTTTAATAGATAGAATGATTCAAGAATCAAGAGGAAGGTTTTAGTATATAATTTATTAGGTTTTAGACAAAGCGGGCGAAGCCGCGGGCGGTAAGCTAGTAGTTTATATACCGGAGTCTCCTCTCAGGTCAAGGGGGACCTGAGGTCAATAGACTTTAGTCTTGTGTTATTATTATACCAGTTTAATGAAAATAAAATTTCCCGCCATGACGTAGCACATTTTAATATTTCTCTCTTGATTTCTCTTCATTATAGTTTTCATTGCCATTTCATTTTCATTTCTCGAATCTTAAATGACATTACTACCTACATATTCTAATAAATGTGTTATCTGTTTTTAATATTTGTTCCTTATTTCTAACCCTTTATAGATCTAGAACTAAAACCTGGTTACTCTTTTCTGTAACGTCAACAACGACATTTCTTTTAACCCCAAAGCAGCGCCTCTATAAGTAGCAGTACCGTCAGCAGATATTATTGATGAGCGATGGCACTGGGCAGTTTTTTATAGACTTAGATACACACTTGGTCCTATAACCTAGTTACACTATTAAACTCAGACTCAAATATTTATTTATTCAATTAGACTTCTTCTAGAAGCACTTTTGAATCGTCATTTCATATTTTTAACATTTACCACCGATTCGGAAAGCATTATATAACAAGTACCGTCAGCAACGACATTTCTTTTAACCCCAAAGCAAAGCCTGTATAATTAGCAGTACCGTCAGCAGATACTGTCCCCTTATTGATGAGCGGTGGTCGTGGGCAGATAGAGTGCACTTGTTTTTCACTGTCTGAGCGGCTAATTGTGCCATTTTTCATTCCCGTCCCTTCGTCAGAGGGCTAGCAAGCGTGTTCGATACTGACTACCTTAGTTAATAATTAGGGGTTAATATTAAATCTTTCTGAACAACAAAGAATTATCTTAAAATAAAAAATAACTTTATCAACGAACACTAATCTAATATGTATTATAAAGCTGAAGAGTTTGTTTGTTTGTTTGAACGCGCTAATCTCGGGAACTACTGGTCCGATTTAAAAAATTTTTTCAGTGTTAGATACCTAGCCCACTCATCATCAAAAAGGCTATAGGCTGTATAATATCATCTCGCTAAGACCAACAGGAGCGGAGCACTGCGGGTAAAACCGCGGAGCATAGCTAGTAAATAATAATATTATAGTCCTTTCCAACTAAGATGATTTCTGTGACACATCGATTTTTGACACGTGTAGAGATGTCCTTACTGAAATCATATCAATTGTTTTCGATAATCGATAATATTTTATATGGAAATGAAATCGATTTGAATAAAGTACAAAAATTAGTTTTTTCGGCATTTCGCCAACAATTAACTAAGGAAACTTAGCAAACAACAGCAACAAAAACTCAACAATAACAATTAGTAACAATAACAGAATACCACGTAAAGTATCAATATAAAAATGCAACTTGTATACAAGGCTGACGCACTCGTACAGACGATTGACTCGATTGACAAACGATCACAAGATGGGCGCCGATTATATAATTTTCCAACTCTATGATTTTTCAACGATCCATTTCATGTACACGAATATTATATTTTTGTGTTATTTTATTTTATTTTTCATTATATTAAACTAAACAATACTGTTTTTGATGTATAAGCTTAAGATGTTTCAATTTTATATTTTTGGTAATAATGCCGCCATAAAATAAAAATATTATGCACTAAAATTATTTTGGCGTTTTAAACATAAAATACGTAATTCGGAACACGATGAAGTGTCACAGGAATCATCATAGCTGAAAAGGACTATAGATTTCCTACAAATGAAAATTATGAAAAATAAAAAAAATTCCAGATATTAAAAATAAAACTGTATTCAGAGGTATAACAATAGATCGAAAAGAAAGAATAATATCAGAATTGTTGCCTCTGATGCCAGAGACGAGAAGGAGTTTTTGGTTAAACTTACCAGTATCTTCGCAAGTGTCAAACATAGATTAAATTAAGAATAACAAACTGCTTTTTAAGTTGCGATAAGACTGATTTAAAGAATGATCTCATAATGTGTCTTATTAGATTAAGTGTTAATGTTTTTGGTATAAGCAAAGAGAAAAGTATTCAAAAGATTGTTTAGTTTGTTATTACTATTAATATGTGTAAATACAAAGATTTTAAGTTGTGATTTGATTGAAGTAACTGTTGAAATTATTAGGAAAGAAAACACTTATTTATTTTATTTTCAAGAGGTAATTTTTTAGGTTTTAATATTTTCTGCAATAAGTAAGTAAATAACTTATTAATAAATATTTTCTTACGCAATAATTTTGCTTTAGGTTAAGTAAGTAGGTACTTTAATTGAATTAAGACTGATTTAAAGATTGGTCTCATAATGTGCCTTTTTAAATATACTTTATACTGTTCTTAATATAAGGAAATAGATAAAAATTTTGTAAAAGAGAAGATGTATAAGAGAATTTGTTGATTTTTAAAAGATTTTTTTTTCTATTAATTGTTGAAAGTATTATGTAAGTAAGAAAACGCTTATAGTGATTTCATTGAAAACAATTTTGTTTAGATTTTTACATTTTCATATAATTGAACTTTATAAATAAATATTTTCACACCAAATAACTTTGTTTTTTTTAATATATTTTCATAAAAACTTATTATGTTCTTGTAATCAACCATCTAATTAAAATATTTCACTAAGGAAAACCGCAATA
>CAJQZM010037312.1:32543-69739 GCA_907164665.1 Colias nastes | reverse complement strand
TAACAACGACAAACGCTTGAATCAAATACTTCGTGTGAAATATATCTAACAAGGTCTTAACAATTTAGTATAGGAAGATAAGCTTCTTGATACTTGACTGTGAAGTCAATGGAGCTACTCGTACATGTAAACAGGAATTTACGAGCAAAGTGAGCCGCGGTCTCCAAAACCGCACCTGTGGCTGTAATAAAATACTTTACGGCCTACGAAGTGCTACACGAAATTTTGAACGTTTCAGATTTTTCCTGGTCGTAAATCTTTATGTTGATATGTAAAAGGTATACCAACTTTATTTGATCGTTTAGTGACATGTCATTGTATCCTAGCTGTTATAAAGTTAATGTAATGGAGGACTAAAGATTGTTTTAAGAACATCGAAATCGAGCTGAAATCTTTCACATATGGCGTAAAAATTCTTAAAAAAAATCATGGTTACATACTTGCACAATGCACATTGGTCATTGAGATGGCACCTTATATAAAACATTAAACAAATAGGCTCACTCTCACTTATAATATTAAAACCTCATAGTTACTTCAAGATTAAAGTTCAAAAATACTCTAAAGTTAGATATAATTTTCACGCTTTAAATGCTCCGATTGAAGTAACAACAAAAAGAAAGTTTAAGTAGGGGTTGGCAACGGTCCATAGTTCACAGACAGAACGTAAGCTAATAAACCTCTGAATTCGGATCTCAGACAGTTCCCGAAGGCGATATTAAAAGATCCGCCAACTCATGAACCGGGGGGCGGAAGGAAGTTAGTATTCTGCTAATCGGTGCCGGCACGTTTGTATTTCCCTATAAAATTCATTAAAACGTTACGAAATTAACGACCAAATGCAAAAAAGTCACTTAATTCACAGTTGCACTACGTGAGACCTATTTCTGAGTAAAAAAGTTTCATTCAAACATGACATGTTGTGCGTTAAATGTGTCAACTTCAATTCCATTGTTATTTAAATTGCTCATAAAAATAGATGAAACAGGTTAGCGAGCGGTGTTAAACTGTCCTATATCCTGGAGCCAAGTGGCCTAGTTAGCGAGATACAATGGAGAGTGCCATTAGAGTCGTCCATGTGTTAACCAGTTTAGTTCTGTTACCTGTTAAACGTTCTATAGGGAAATAAAACAAAATGTAGGGTATCGCTACGATGTGGGCGCTAACGTTCGCGTTGTAACAGAGCGCCACCACTTTCTATAACATTTATCACTTGGGGACATTACGTAAACTACTATTATGATATCTGTTTTATAAAACAATGCGTAAATATGAGAAAAAATAGCTTATATAAATAGGATCGCTGTTAATATAGGAGTTTATTTTAAAAATTTGATACTTTTTGACGAATGCTTATTCAAATAGGTACCAATTACGTACATTTATGACCTGCTACAAGAATTTAGGACAGGGCGGTCAATTTCAACTACATAATAACCGCTATATTGATTTTATGCAGGAAATATGTGTTAAAAGCGCAAATATAATAGCACCAACAATCAGGCAATATTATGTATTCTTTTACTTTCAGTTTCCGATTTCGATTGACGGAAAGACGACACACTCAGAAAGCCAGACAGGCGCAATTTGAAATACGAGTTTGTGTAATTTGATATTTGCCATTCAAATGTTACAAAAGAGCTAAAATTAGACTCGCATAATTTAAAATTTGAAACATACATGGTATATCTTATAATAATAATGAGTTATAAAAAGTAACGAATCTGTAATAGACGGTTAGTATAGTTATAACTAATTATAATGGACAGGTTAAGCAACTTGAATGACGTGACGACAACATATTGCGCTTTGAAACAGTCATGTTCTATATTTGAACGAGTTTTTAAGGCTTGGTTCCAAACATGTACGAACTCTAATGCATTTTCATTTCGTAAAGCACACTGGTGATAACAAATAATATTTTAAGGAAAGCGAAGTGTTATCGGCAGCCGCCTGCAGCCCCAGTTCGCACACCGCGCCGCAATCTCATTTACGGCTCCACTGCATTGTCTATTCAATTCATGAGTAAATCATTATTTCAATTATACTCTATTTTAAATTATTAAAATGAAAACTTTAATCTTGCCCGCTCGCTTGTTTTGTTATCGACCCAGATTATAATTATTTTCGACATACAAAAATAAAATAAGATAAATAAACCTTTTTAATATTCTCCGAAGAATTTTTTGCGGGAATATTTCAATCCATATTTCAGTTTGGCATAGAAAAGATGGAAGTAAATATTTCTTAAGTTAAATAAATAACACAGATTTCTATTCACATAATTATATAAAAGCAAACGAAATTCAATATAGAATATGACATTATGCTCATTTGCTAATGGATTCCGTCAAAAACAAAACAGAAAGGTTTATAAAGGATTAAATATCGGATGTTGGTTTAATTAAAATTTTTAAACTCTTTTACAGTCCGTCCGTTTCAATGTTTATTTTATATTTTATGGGATAATATAAAATAAATGTGTGTTAGTGAATGATACTCGAGTTGCGATAATCGCTACTATTAATTTCAGACAAATAATCAAAATAAAATAATGTATGATTTAAGAATACGAATATATAATATGATAACCAAATCTAATAAAGAGACAATCTAGTTTTTGGTAATTATTACGTCCACATCACATATGAAATGCAATAGTAAAACAGATTGTAGAATGTAGATGTACCTATAGATTTTAAGTACAAAATATTGTTAGTCTTACATGAAAGGCTTTGTTTTAAATACATTGCGCTCCGCTTAATTTCATTAACGTGTTTACCTAATTACATCATTCATATAAAAATACATCACACAAAGATAATAAAATCTATACTAATATTATAAAGCTGAAGAGTTTCTTTGTTTGTTTGTTTGTTTGTTTGAACGCGCTAATCTCGGAAAGTACTGGTCCGATTTGAAAAATTCTTTCGGTGTTAGATAGCCCATTTATCGAGGAAGGTTATAGGCTAAATATTATAAAGCTGAAGAGTTTTTTTGTTTGTTTGTTTGTTTGAACGCGCTAATCTCGGAAAGTACTGGTCCGATTTGAAAAATTCTTTCGGTGTTAGATAGCCCATTTATCGAGGAAGGTTATAGGCTATATATCATACGCTACGACCAACAGGAGTAGAGCCACGGGGGTGAAACCGCGCGGAGCAGCTAGTAAGATATAAAAATGCGAGTCAGATTTTATGTTAAATTTACTGCCACGACTCTGTTTCGCTTTGCATGCAAGTTTAACTGCAATCTTCTTGAAAAAATTCAAATGTTATTCAACGAAATAGCTCGGTCCTTATCTGATGACAAGAGGCGGCACTGACTGAAACTTATTTATTTTGTATTTAATGAAACTTTGCTATTTTCCCATTTGTGTTTTCTAGAAATTCACGATGTATTTTTGCAATATTCGCAATCTCAATTAATATTTAGAGAAATTAGCGCTTTCTCTAAATATCACGGTGATTTGTAGATTTTACGCGAGCGTATTTTCATAATTTGTAATGAGTATATACTGTAAACTTCTATAATATATTTCTTTTGTTCTGATGTAACAGTTATATTAAATTTATTACAGTACATAATATATTAAAAATAAATATATAATAAAAGGTGGGTGTAGATCGGGACAAATTCATTTGTGTTACATATCACTATGGACATAGGTATAATGGTATGTCATTACAAAAGTCTTTCTAGTTCTATTCAAAAGAAAAGTTCCTTAGTTTTAATTTCGCACCTAAGCAACGAGCTTCAGTTTGATCTCTGCTAATATTCCAGTACAAAGGAAGATATTAAAAACTTCAACGCAAAGCTACGAGCTTGCTCTTAGAGCTCGCTACTGCACCTAACTACAGCGAAAGATTTAAATACAGTTTTTAAAACGAGGAAAGCTAAAAAATTATGGTGAAGTCAATGAAAGGGAAAGTTTAAGGGGATCTTGCCTTTAATGTAAGACGATTTTTGTTGTGATTACATTTCTTTCCAAACAACATAATCCGTTAGTTCAGTCGTTACTATGGACATTTATCTGTGAGGCGGCACGTTAAATGAGGTAGTAAAAGTTTTTATAGCTCGATCACGGGCTAGACGTGCGTGGCTAAAATAGTCCGTTGCGGAAGAACACTCTCTAATGTTGCTCACTTTTGATAACTTGAAAAACTTACAGTACTATTCGTTATTCGCTTTATGCCATTTGTCATTAAAATGCGGTGAAGAATATAAATGTTTCTCATTTGCACAGCATTAATCAGTATGGTTGTGTAATAGTTTAAATGCAACAGAATTATTCCAAATTTATGGTAATCTGACATAGCCACGTAATAGCACGATGCCGTAATATGCAGAAATTAGCCTGTAATCGCTGATATAGCACGTGTTAAGTTGTCTGCGTAGCATTATGCTGAGGGCCATCATTGAGGTAAAATGTAGCTAAAACCTCTAAAGAAAGTTATTTCAGCTAGGGGAGCGAAAGTAGCATTGTACTAAGCAAAGCAGACATCAAAAGGCGTATATCAAAGACGAGTGTTGGGATATAGGGAAGCGACAGGGCGGGCCCCTTCAATATATGCCATGCCAGCCAGTTCAAATTTACATGAAGCCAATTTTCGGAAAAACAGAAATATATGGAGTGTGTTTGCTTTGAGTTGTTTGTTACAATCACATAGTTATGCCTATATCGTGCACAGAACAGATAACATAGGGACAAATATTTACGCAAGTTTGTTCATTTACCAGCTCGATGAAAATCTAATACACTGTAGGTGTAATCCCGATAAGTTTGGTACGTATAAGGCGGAAATTGGAAGACGCGTAGCTGTTAGGAATACAGAAATCTCGATCAACAATATAGATAATATTTTACGTTAAGGATTTCTATTAATTACAAAACTTTGTTGGATGTTACATAATTCACAAACAGATGCTATGAATAATGAATAAGGTGTATCTTACACAAAAAAGAAAAGATAAAGTTGGTATGCGAATAGAACCTTCGTACTGCCTGCGCTTATTGAAAAGTTTTTACTTTTTAATTAAAGTGCCTATGAAATTTTAAGGACGACAGAACAACTTTGTAAAGAAACATTTTTCAAACCTGATGCAGGAAAGTTTAGATTTTTACATAATGTTTATTTACAAAGTGACATAGTTTGAAAACATATTTTTCAATCTATTTGAGTAGGCACATTTTAATTTTTAGTGTTATAGGTCATTTCTTATAACTTATAGTAAACTAGTGGTCCGCCCCGGCTTCGCCCGTGGTACATATTTCGCAATAAAAGGTAGCCTATGTCCTTTCTCGGGTATCAAAATATCTCCATACCAAATTTCAGGCAAATTGGTTCAGTAGTTTAGGCGTGATTGAGTAACAGACAGACAGACAGAGTTACTTTCGCATTTATAATATTAGCACAGTATTACAATATTATTTCCTAATATTAGTATGGATGACAATGAATAATTTATTATAAGCGATCTTATTATTTTTAAAAATTGAAACCTATCAATATCCTAGTATATAGGATTTAATTATGATAAATAATAAATGGTAAAAGTTACTTTGAATTAGAATTATAGTATTATACATAGTACCTATACAATTCTACAATATATAACGATATAGGTATATTTTGAATTAGTCACTTATGTCGTAGTCTCTGGCAAAAACAAACAACAGCAAACTGTATGTATTCACCTTTTATTATAATTGCTAATGAATTCGTATAAGAATTAATGAAAACAGGATTCAGCAGAAATTGCCTCATAAATTCAACGTGATAGATGCTCCTTGAATGTTAACGGCCCTGAAAGGTGGTAACAGTTAATTTTATGTAATTATTCGATGTTTTTCAAGAAACGTAATCTTATTTACGTTATATTAAAACTGAATAGGTGAATAGACGAGTGTCTATTATTTTTATTATTAACCAAATATTTAATAAAGATAAAATACAATGTACAACAACGATATATTTGAATAATATAATAAGAGGCCAAGTATCGTCTTGGGCATTCAACTTCTAAACGTTTATCGCAAGAAATATTGCCGTTAAATAGACGGTCCTGTTGAATAAATGAAAGGACATTAGAAGTCCTTTGGGGCGAAAAATGCAGAACGCGAGCAATTCATTGTGAATAATAAATTAGCTCCTCCACAAAGACTATAACTTGTACGGAACAGTTACGGCCTATTATCTTTGATAAGCGTAAAATATATCGATTGAAACTGACAATAGAGCTTTTAGTGTTTATATTACGACTTGAATTCCACGGTCACACATAAAAATCCAAGCTTTTTCATGTTTTCATAAATAGGCAAATCATATTCACTGTTAGGTTGCCGGTCACACAAAAAAGTTGATATATAGTAGCCAAGGGCTGGCTCGCGGTGTGTGCTATTAGATATATTCTATGATTTATCGTTAGATTTTTATGACAAAAATAATTCTTTATCAGGCGACGGACTGAATTGATATTGTTTTGGATCAACACATATACGTGAACAGCGTACCTATTGAATTAAACATATTATAGTATATTTACCTAATGTATAATGTATATGGAACTATGTAAAACATGTTTTCTAAATGTAATTTATGTTTATACATATTAAAATAAATAATATATCTGCGGTATTTTATTACACTTTCAAGTGCAATAGACATTTATTTAAATTATATACAAAGGAAAATAATACTTTCCGATAGCATAACAAAAGGCAGCTGATCAAATCAAGGCGTTTCAAAAACGAAAGTTTCACCGTGAGAGCGGTCGGTGTATAAATCGCACCTCGGAAACAATGCACATATTGTTCCTAGTTAAAGTGCTTGCAATAACTCACCTGTGTACAGAACAGAGTGTAATAAAATGAAAAATACATGTTTAAAGCTTTTATTTAAGAACATAAAATTTACTCTCGAGATTTTTCTGTTGTGACGAAAAAGGGCTAACAACTCCTTGAGTTGAAAGCTGCTTACAGTTATAATTACGTCTATTTATAATCACACATTCAGATGGTACGTATTAATGTAAGTTTAATTATACAATGGAGAAGTGTTGGTAAACAAGAACTATTCATGTCCGAAGCGGGAATTTGAGCACAGAATTGGGCTGCATTGTTACCATATCGATTTACTCCAGTGTCAACAGAATGCAGTATCCCCACTGACCTACATATCGCCTAAGCTTCGCACCAAACATATCTATTTAATGTATTATATACGAACTAACAATAGGTAATGAAAGCTGCCTTTGATCGTTAAAACTTAAAAGTAAGGATGACAGCGCTGTAAAAGTTTATTGAATCACTATTTACGACAGCCATTCCTATTAACGAAGTCATAAATATCAATTATTCGATTGTAGTGTTACGTATTTAAAGTATCTGTTTATGGGTTGGGTATTATTGAATCGAACGATAGAAAAATGAATTTGTCTGAGTAATGTATTACAGTTTTATTGGTTGAATTGAAAAAGTCAGAGATATGTATCCGACCTTATTGTTTTTTTTTTTTGAACAACGGAGACATAACATTAAACTTAAGCTGGATGTTAAAAGAAATCTCTTCAAACAGAACTAGGTTTTTCAATTTCTTTAAACTTAGGTATATACCTATCTCTCAAAAATATATAGGATATATATAAATGAAGCTATGAACTATAAATGAATAAGTGGGCCAAAATAAAAAATAAAAACTTTAAAAGAATACGCGTAATAACAATCAAAGCAGCGGCATACATTTTGATCGATGAAAAAGGCATCGAGGGATACACGGATCGGCCTAAATTGAATGTTCGGGTGCAAATTAGCATATCACAGACACGTGACGAAATACCTTCACAATGGCTTAATGAAAGGAGAACACTGTCATTAAAGCCTTAACGAAGGTGTAGCGATCTACATAAAGCACACAAGGATGAAATGAATTGTTACCTACATTTATTAATCACAAAATTAGTACACCATTCAAGACGGATTTTGATTAAGATTAGTCACTTACTGTTCTTAATTTTAAATTAATCAATACTATTATTTATGTCTAATTGAATACTTAATTTGTAAAGTTTTGGGTCCTTTATTACTTTAAATTAAATGAATAATTCGGGGCAATTGACCGGCTGTTTACATTTTGGACGTTCATCAAATAATTAACAGTCAATACAGTCGTAAAGTTTGAAATGGACAATAACACGGAAGCGGAGAAAGTTTTGCAATGTTATTTCAGTGCTTAACTCGGCGGAACTCAGGCGGAGGGTCGCTAAATCTTGCTCTATAAAAATTAATGGCCGCCCGCTTAGCGACTCTCCTTTGCTGAAGTAGTTACTCCTTAAGTTAAATTATTGAAATATATTTCGTAACTTAATCGCAACTTAATTCGTAATTATTCTTTGTATTACTTTAAACAAAATGCTGTAAGTACTTATCGATAGAAAGGGATGCATGCCATTGTTAATGACTGTACTCTTTCTTAAACTACTAAAATCGTAATATACTTATTTTAAAGAGTTTATTTTAATGCATGTACGGAAATAAATGAACAAATACTTCCTAAATGTTCTTCCAGATCGGAACAATGTCTTAGCCAACATTATATAAGTAGATATACAGTAATTTTCATATAACCTAAGTAGATCCAGACGATAAAACAGATAATATCAAAACGTCCTGACTCTGCGACAGGATTCTCTTCCTTTTGGCAAACAGCCAAATGTGAGTTACGTTTTGGGGTACCGACAGAATAAAAATTTTCATGATAATTTATCATGCCAATAGCACGAGTATCGAAAATTGCGTAATAGAGTATACTGGCATTTTCCCTTGTTGTTTGTATCAGGAATACGTTTAGTAGCGTTATCGAGTCGAATAAGCAAATTCCTATGTATTGGCTCTTGATATTTTGTTAATTTTTATTTATTATTATCGCTCTTTTGTGAATTCAAATACAATGTTAATTACAGGCGTTTTATTGAAAAAATAGACATAGTTTTATTGAGAATAAATACGCAGTTGTTATATATTTACAAATAAAATCATATATGCGTTGTATTTTTGTGGATATTGATAGTTAAATCAGCTAAATCCTATCTAATTAAGTACGCTTTGTTTTATATCGAGTAAAACGAATGACGCATGTGCATGACATGAAACAATTAGTTCGATTGAATCTTTCTCTCTAGAGAAAGGTAATAAGTATATTCGAAAGTTTGTAAACACACTTTCAAAATGCAACCAAATACAATTTCAGAAGCCATTATAGTTATTTTAGTATTAATGATAAAGAATATCTACTAAATGGCTGAAACAAACTTATTTTTAAGTAGATAAGATGAATAATGACATCATTAGGTGTAGAAAGTTCTATCCCAGTTAACATATGTGTAATGAAGGAAATCCTGAGTTAGTGCATTCGCAGTGCAAGGGAAAAATGACGTCATCCCCTCCCGGACGCAGCGGTTCCCTGGGAAAGTGCCGCCCGTTTCCACGCCGCCCGCCCGCGCTGACATTGAACGTCAATCATTATGAACTTGACTCACTTTTATTGTATCTTATCATATACAAATCGATTACGCTTTTTAGTTATGGAAAGTTTGTTTTATTTGTTTGCATTATCGGCTTTTGTACCATGGACGGAACATGACTGAGCGCTGTTAGTACGACTAAAACTTTTGACTAATACGTGACAAAGTTTTGTCAAATAACTAAAATGATATAAAAATACTGAATATCAAAGTTTGTATTGCGAAATAAATAATATATAAAATAAAATAACATCCGTTTCATACATGCTAACTGATCGAAAATAAGTAAACGACGACATGCACAAATCCCACGATAACAAGAGAAAGCGAAATGTTTGGAACCGATTGCAAATTGTAGACGTAATTAGAAACATCGGAAACATTAGTCACATTGAATTTGATAACGTTTCATTCTACAGAAAAACATCAATGTATTATTTTTTTTCTTTTTTTAAATTGATAAGAACATTGTTATACACACACACGCACACAAGTACTTACATTAAAAATAAAACTTCAAAATTGAACTTCAAATCCTATATCGCGACAAAGTCCCTTGGAAAATAAAGAATAAAAAAAAAAATCCTATATCGAAACGTTACGCGAAAGTAAACAAATATTCAAGCAATGAAAACTCAACCAATTTAAAATCAATTTATCCGTACACATTGTAGATACTATTTGCATAATTTAATGTAAATAAGACTAACATATGAAACGTTCAAACGAGTAATAATAATCATAGTCCATTGAAATGTTACATTTTTTAGGCCTAACCTTGCGTTTTTTAGAGGACGCAATTTAATTTTTTTGGTGTGTAGGGGGGGTCAGTGTGAAGCTAAAACCAAGTTTGTGGGGTCGCCACCCTTGTCCCACGGCCGCCATCTTGAAAATAGCGGTTGAAATGGTTTTTACGATATATCTCTTAAACTATTTATCTGATAAAAAAAATTTGTAAACATTATTTGTTGCAAATTAAATTCTCTACAACTTTGGTCCAGTAACTTTTTGTCGTAGAACTATAAATAAAAAAGTTATAAGCGAAAATGTTCAGAAATTAGAGCTATTTATATTATTCAATAAAACTTTTTTTTATCATTTTACGAAGAAATGATATCAGACCATTTTTGTAGATTGTTTTTCGAGGAACAACTTAAATACAACATTTTTTCATTACGTCAATAGCTAAGGTTTTATAGCGCTCTGAAGTGAGTACTATTTTTCAGTACTAACTATACATAATATATTGGCTATTGGCTCTTTTCCCAGACTCCAGAACAATAGAAGCACACTGCAGAACATTTCAGCCCTGCTTTTCGACGTAAAAAAGACGCGCTTCTAGACTCTACCTCCTGGGTGGTGGGGAAAAGAATCAATAATTAATTATTAATAATATTGCAAAATTAATTATTAAAAATATTATAATAACAAAAAAAATCAATTACTGATGACAAATTATTATTAGTACACACATAATATAATATGTAACTGTATATAGTTAAGAGTACTGAAAAATAGTACTCACTTCGGAGCGCTGTAAAACCTTTAGCTATTTACTTAATGAAAAAATGTTGTATATAAAAGTTGTTCCTCGAAAAATAATCTACAAAAATGGTCTGATATCATTTCTTGTAAAATGATAAAAGAAAGTTTTATTGCAAAATATAAATAGCTCTAATTTCTGAACATTTTCGCTTATAACTTTTTTATTTATAGTTCTACTACAAAGTTACTGGACCAAAGTTGTAGAGAATTTAATTTGCAACAAATAATGTTTACAAATTTTTTTTATCAGATAAATAGTTTAAGAGATATATCGTAAAAACCATTTCAACCGCTATTTTCAAGATGGCGGCCGTGGGACAAGGGTGGCGACCCCACAAACTTGGTGATAGCTTCACACTGACCCCCCCTACACATCAAAAAAATAAAATTGCGTCCTCTAAAAAATGCAACCCCAAATGTAACTTTTCAATGGACTATCAGTATATTTATGAAGGTCATCGTAACGTCATATCGGTGATCTCACTGTTACATTCAGCACCTTGATATGATATAAGTGTAAAATTTTGTACATTTGATATAAAATGTTTGAGCATTTACTTGCATTGTTTACGTATAAAATATAAGAGTTATTATTTATTAGCATACTATTTATAATATCTACAACTGAAAAAATGAAGTCTATTTTGAATAGAATTCAGTTACAAGTCTGAACCTCAGGGCTTTCAATCTGTCAATAAAGCTACAGCAACTCTTTGGTTGCACTTACCTCTGCGAGAGGCTGTCACTGCTGCTAGATTTAAATTCGAAACCTTGCATTAGCGTCACCGATGTCTATATTTTTGCACCAGATCGGTTGGTGGATGGATCGAGGAGTAGCGCCAATTGCCTCCGCAGTATACTGTTATAGTTGTGGAACAAGTCTAGCGCACCCGTCCCGTCTAGACGGCGCGTCGGATCCCTATCGGTCTCAGTAAAATTATGTGACGGGGGCGTTGTTGCAGATTTGGAGGTTATTTTAATCATCAATCTTCTTCAGATCTCCTGACCCCGTATCACTAAATTATATATTCACGCTTAAAGATACAGTAAATATACAGTTATTAAGTTACCACAAATAAAAACTTGTCGGAAATAAAACTTTAAAATAACACTTTCTGCATGAGTTATGTCAATTGATCAATCGAACGTGAGATGTGAATATTGCAAAAATGCCTTTGTCTCAAAGTTAATACCTGCCTGATTTATGAACAATGTTCGAACCAAATTTCAATGGATAATGGTCGTATTATCTTGAAATAGTTCTGTTAATTGTTGTTACTTTAAAAACAATTGAATTATGAATGTATCATACCATAATATACCAAGGTTACTTTATATGTTGCAGATGTTGTCTTTAGTCAAGATAAAATGGTGAATTCACTGGTATAGAAAAAATCTCTTATAAAAATATGATTTATATTAACAAAAACGTAAAACGAGAACGTAAAATCAGATGTATCTTGATTAGAGAACAATGCGTTCTTTACGAAACTTGTTAGTAATTTGTGGGACTTTGGCATCAACTTCTCTTTGGTGAGAGTGCGCTAAGTGGCGAAACAGTCGGTCCGACAATGGAACAAGAGTATGGTATCAGCCTCAGTACGAGCGTATCAGTCGCGGGTCATCGCACAACCTTTCACTAAAACGTTTTGTGCACTCTGTACCATCTCTTGTATTGTACTCATAATTTTATAGCATGTTTTGAATGGTTCAAGAATATTCTGTTAGAATAATAATACAAAAAAGTGTGACCACATAAAGCGTCTCATTTGCGGTTTTATAGAAATAATCAAAGGAATTCGTAATATTTTTCTTCCCTTTTATTCATGTTGAATTGTTGTTTGATATTGAATTCTGAAAATAAACAGTCCAGCAAATATTTGGCATCATGTATTTTTCCATGTTTTGAGATAAAATTTAATCGACTTTAAGTTGAATGCTTCGTTGCTTAGGTATTACAAAATGTAATTGCTTTTTGATAATTGAATTGTAGGCAATGTTACTTTTTGTAAAATGTTATTCCGAATGGTGACTTTGTATTTAATTATTTTATTGTTTGATTTGGTAAATCTTTTATACACATGTGATTTTATAAAATATTAAGCGTAGTATTGTGATAAATGTTTGTTTTAGGTATATTGTGGACTTGTACATTCAAATATAAAACGTCACCTGAGTAAGTACTTAACAATTGACTAAATATTCGTGATTTCCAAAATACACAAACAGTACAATTTATACACAAGTATAAAATAACAAAATAAATAATCAGGTCCAGAAGAAGAGGTTAAAAATAGCGACAAAGAAAATGTAACTGATGATAAAGCAGAAAGACAAGCAAATGAAGAAAAATCAAACGAAAAAGATGAAAATCGAGATGCGATAACCCAAGGCGACAATTTGCTCAATAAAAACGATGACACTGAACAAGATAATGATAATGATACAGAGAATAACAATGATAAAAGTGCCGATAATAGCGAAACTGAAAAAAACGATGTGACGAACGATAAAAAACCAGAATCCCATGGAGATAAAAAAACTAAATCTGAAGTCATAGCTGAAGATAACAACATAGATGAAAATATCAGTAATGAAGGTATAGTTCTTTATTAATCTAATTGATCAACTAGCTCTCTTATTAATATGAAAGAAAATATAGAGCTGTTATTATTAAAACCTGATTACAATTAATTTTCTGTTCACGTAGATCAGACACGACCATTTAAAGTTGGTATGTATGTTTATGTCATTCAATCCATCTGCTTTAAACTAGGTTTTACTAAAATAAATTTTTACATTACTTTAAATAGGCGATACGTTTACTCCACAAGAATTGCTGCCAGTGGCCATAAAATTGAGAGCAAAAGGTAAACGGTTTTATTATATAAAAAATCAAATAATTAATATATTCTTACTAATCCTGAACCATTCACTTGCAGTGAACAAACCGGGAGGTATGTATCTAAATATAAATTGTGTTTCATTGAATCGATTCTTCTCTTTAAAATTTATTTTCATGTTTTCAGGTGGCAAAGGATTTGTTAGTTCATCGAAAAGTCCTGAACAATTAGCGGATAAGTTGTTTGAAGCATTCTGTTAGCTTATACTTATTATTTAATACACGATTATTATTTATATTTAAAATATTTTAATTTTTCTTTTTTTTCAGTCATGACTTTTAAACGTATTGTAACACTTGAAGGTATGAAGTACTTTTTATTCGTAAACAATTTTTTTTATGTTCAAATGTATGCAAAATAATGCAAATATATATTAATACTATTTCAATATGCCTTTTTTAGAACCTGATATTACTGGACTTGATGCCCTTCAAGCTCTGGCTCTCAGTGGTGAAGGTGTGGTTTATATTATAAATAAAATACAATCATTTATTATATTTCGAATATTAAACTATTTTTCTTACTTAGCTGTCCAAAATATATCTGAAACAGTAACCGCACCATCACAAACAAAGTATTTACGAGGTACGTTTTAAATATACTTCCGAAGACAATAATAATAGTTATTTATTGATTTAGTAAATTATTATGGTTCTTTTTTAATTTCAGGTCAATTTGTAAAAATGAGGAACAAGCCAAAGATAAGCAGATTTAACCGTAGGCATCATAATATTAAAATCTTTTATTGATTTCCATATATAGGTTTATGGTTCATACATCTGCGTAAATTTATTTTTTCAGTTATAATGAAAAGGACTGCTAGTAAAGAAAGCAAGTCTAAAAACTCAAAACGACGAGGTACATATTTATTATTTATATACTGTTCAAAATCTCTTTTTTGTATAGGTTAATGTTTGGGTTATAAGTTTGTTTTCATTTTAAACAAAGGCATTGAACTAGCGAAGAAATTAAGGAAGAAAAGGCGCTTGGTCGTGAACAAACATCGACGCGCACCAGGTAAATAAAGTTAAAATAAAAATCGGTCAAGTGTAAGTTCCACGCTTGTGGACAAGTATTTTGTACATTTTAAAATATTTAAGAAAATTTTCTTTACTTATATTTCAAACTAAGTTCTGCGTTTCAATCATTATAAGTTTTTTTTAATATTGTGATTTCTCAGTGGAAATTGTCTACACTAGTCTGGGCTTATGATTGAAAATATTAACTCTTTATAAAAATCAATAAACCAAATCGTTATTTACCCATTCTAAATTTCAAGGGGCTTAGTTTGAAAGACGGACAGACTGACACGGAATAGACAGACAGATCGACAGTCCGACATTTGTTATCGTTTACAAGCAAATATATTTCGACTTTGGTACCTTTGTTTGTCTTATTTATACTTATATTCCAAAATTTTGAAGGCGATAAACTTATGAGAGTGAGGAAAACAAGACGATTAGTCGTTAATAAACGACGCCAAGTACAACATAAAACCAGTAAGTAGACATTTTATTGTAAGTAAAAAAAAAGCAAAATGGTTTTAATACTCAATAGTTCATATTTTTATTGATTTGTATGGTGTATGTTCAGCAACTACCAAGGATAAAGAATCAGCCTGTCATTGGGGTTACGAGTGCAGCGATCCTACTGATTTAGACACATGTCAACTGTTCACAAAGTGCAAGGATCAAAAAGAAGCAAAAGAAGACAGTGAGAACCGTTTTCTTTCTATTTTCACATCCATTGTCACATGTAGCTTGATTCTTTTATGCAATTCTATTTTTAGACATAAAAGTTCCTCACAATAGCGATGAACATTCAAAGGCAATTCAACAATTTCGGAAAATGTGTAAGTAATAATAAATACATATATTAATTATTATATTGCAATCTATTATTTTTAAAATATATTCAAATGAAATTCTCGTTCCATTAGTAGGAATATCGCTTGTGGATGAAGAAGTTGAAAAAATATGTAAGTTTTTAAGATATGCATGATTATTGATTAGACCTAAATAATTAAATGATTTTAATTAAAATAATAAAGGAAATATAACATTATGCATGATTTTCTTTTACAGTGGAGAGTCGGATTATTAGTATGAAACCAAATAAATTGGGTAAGGTGAAACAAGTTTTTAGTATCGAATGAAATTATTTACATAATAAGTACTTAATCGATTTTTGTAATTTAACTCTTAGATTTTAATATAAATTTTTATTTATATTAGACTTTACTTTAAAGTTTAAAAAAATTGATTTATTAACGCCAATAACTATATCCTCTTTACATTATATTAACATTAAAGGTGCCGATGAAAGGATTGAAAGTCTATCAGAATATTTTAATAGCATTGTAATGGCGGAAGAACAACGTAAGTATAAAATATATATTTAATATTTTATATTTATGACTTAGACAAATTTATAATATACATGATAAAATATGTAAAACAACAGGGACAACTACTGCATTGTCTCCATCTGCAGACGATGAAGATACCACAGAAATTAATAATGATAATGCGACGAAAGAGGTAAATATTTTTTTGCACGACTCATGATGCGAAGCATCAGAGAGTGCTTTACGATCGAAAAAATTATTTCGCCTCATTTTTGCAGCTATTCTTATTATTATAGCCTTGTTAGTTCACGGAATCAAGATATTTTGCATACTATTGTCGAGATAATTTAATGGAGATTAATCCCATACTTTTTAAAAATTGATTTACTTCAATAGAATTGGAAAAAAACACCGAAATAGGTCAAAAAATTTTCCTGTCCGTCATGTGTGAAACCTGAAAACACTATAACTTGTGAAAAAATCCATCATTTGAGTTAAATTTTTTTTTAAAATATTCTAATCGACGATTGTAGGTCACTGAATGCGAATGATTAATTAATTCAGTGTCGTTTAATTTCAATTAATAAAAAACGAAAACTACAAGACTGTATATTTTTTTTTTTTTTTTTTTATATTTCATAATTAAATGAGCATTATGATATGAGTCGTGCACTTTTGGATTTTCCAAACTTTATTAACTCTACAGTAATCGATTCGCTCGACCCGTCATATTTTTTGCTCAATGAACGCATTTTATTTTCAGCAAAACCAGAAGATGATTGAAAATGATTTTAAAAATGAAAGCAAAGAGAAGCACGAAATGAGAAAAAGTTTAAAATTTATGATAAAAACAACACCGGTCTCCAGTTGATTTTTAAATAACATTATTCCAACAAATTTTCGTTTCCATTTATTAACTTATTCGTGGAAGGGACTTTTGTTTCAATAGTCTAGACTTCAAAAGGTAAAAGGTTACACGCGCCGCTCCTGATGTTATACAAAGACTTCCTTAGTTATATCTAATGTCGGACAAGGCCAGCACTAGAATGGATACAATAAAGTCTGTCGGGAGTGTTCCGGAAACAAATGACAACATTCAAAGATCTAGCTTTCAATGTGCTTGTCGGGCATTACTGCGCTTCTTATAGAGTCGTTCATTCAATTCTATAAGGTTAAAATGTTTGATTGCTTTAAAGGTCACTTATGCAGAAGATGCGATGATTAATTATTTTGTATATTTTCTGATGGATTATAATAGTTAAAGTTTAACGAGATAATTTTTGGTATTTGTAGCTTACCATCCAATGTTACCTATATCATGGTAACTCTAGTACGTTCGACGTGACCTAATTTCGTTAGTAAATTAACACTGTACATACGTATAGGAACGTGGTTCGAATGTGTTAAAGGCGAGTGTCATAAGTGGAGTCGTTATTGCATTAGAATTACGGGTCATGCATTATCTCAATGCCATATTTAAATGCTGAGAATAATGTCATACATTATTGATACCTATTTAACATACAATTTTAATGGTGACATTATTTATCATTGTTAAATTTTATAAAGTTTTATATTAATAAGCTTTAAAGTTGCAACAGTGATTTCTCACCTCGCGAGAGTAATTATTATATTATGTACGCCGCAGTTGAAAACGAATTGGGGCGTAAAACAATACAATTTGGTAGAGTGACATTTCAATTTGAGTTTGCTTTTTGTCCAGGCCACCGTAGTGGAAAGCAAAGCTAGTTTTGATCGTTTCAGCGATGTATGTGACAGGGTAACTTGCGTCCTGGGACCAAACTGCGATACAAGACTTGGAAACAATGGCAATTTTGAAAACGACTTTATTTCATACGAGTTTGGTAATCTATGACCATTTTACACTGGCACACATGCAGACAAAATTGCGTTTACCGAATAAGGGTTTCGGTTCAAGCTTAATGATACTGAAACAGGGTTTTATCCAGTCGACTCCGTCATTATGTAATGTATTAAATTTTGAAAATATTCACTTCTTTGCTCCGTCGTAACTGTGACCGAATTTTAACATTTTAGTTACTTATTTTAACTTAGAAAAATACAGAGTAACTTAATGGGTTTTACTATGAAGTAACACTTAATGACTGCATATAGCCACACATGTTGTAAGTTTTCAAAACGTTAAATAAGTCCGTGGATTTGATTTCTATGTGGCTCTTGATTTCAATTTGACACGTTTTATCTGAATTGATTCAAACCTAAAATTTAATATTTAGTAGTTTCATGTTTATGTTATATCAATCAAGTTTATTTTCTTCATTTTATTATTATTGCTCTACATCTACATGTAGAATTCATTCTCCATAAGCAGTTGAAGTAACATTAAAAAATATACATTCCGCAATCAGGGTTCCCGTATGCCAAACACGAACACCGCAATTAAAATATGAGGGTAGGGTCGGGTGGTCGTTAAGGAGAAATTAATTGACGTCGCAGCCAATGACTAGAATGCTGTTTATTTTATAATCGGTCGGTAGGGAAGGTGAGTACACCCAATTACGCTTCGATCTGGGCTTGGTGAGCCAGCGGCGTGGCGCGTGCGGTCGTAACTGGATTATTGGTCGCCGTCGGCAGGCTGGAGGGGCAAACACGACCACAGAGTACTCTACGTACTCCCATTATAATATTACGACGGGATTTCATGGATTTAGTGCGTTAGATATTAATTCATCGGATAGTTTGTAATCCGTTCGCTGCGTTATGTTGTAGCCATTCCCGGGTTGAACCAAAATCCATCCAATTTTTGGCAATATTTGTGTAGGAGTAGGTTATAGAGTAGGTTGCGTGGATAGAACTGTGTATTTTGATTAATAATAAAGTTCATATTGCAGATTATGCAGCATGAACGTAAAATGCAAATACATATCTATAAATTTAATTTAAAACAAAAATATTAAAATAAATTTACCTATTATTATAGTAACTACATACATATTCAAATCACAATTAATTTTCGCGAATTAGAACAACAATCTTTGGACTTTTGGAGTCGGGGAGATCTGCGTTATTAAAAGAAACCTTGGTATACGATTATCCATACCGTTCTATCTAGCCTGTGCTCTAGCCGGCATCAAATTCTACCGTGTATTATATAATTCGATACAGCTTCATCAGCGTCTGTACGTCGTTTGCCGGATCCCCTTATGCCATTACGGAACCTTAATTCACTAGGAAGATAGGAATTTTCTCACCGTCGTGCTTATACAAAAATTGTTTACGAAATAAATTATTGATATTATATGAACACAGTGTTAACATTACAATATTGAAAAACAAAGAATATTCATTGAAAAGTATCAAAGCTTTCTAAACACAAACGATTTATAGCACAAAATGTAAGTGGGAGGCAATATTGGCAATCATTACAGAATATAAACACAACAAAGAAAGGCGAAGCGCGCCTGTTGCAGTCTCGTTTATTTCATAAAAAATATAACAAAAAAGCAGCCATCGACGCGGAAGCTCTGATAGCAGCCAGACAAACATTGAAATGTTTTTCTTTATTGTATTTTATATCAGAGGTGAAGAATTAAATAGTTAGAATACAGAGAATAAAACAATATTAATAAGCGTCAAACTTAAATGATTTAAATTGCAATGTTTCAATTACCTATAAAGAAGTATCACCCACAGTATTACTTTACTCTATGAGTATCACTTTCATCTTTAATTGAATTATTAAGTACAATTCAAATAAGATTTAATGGAGATAATGAATCAATCAAAATAATATTTACATTCATTTTATTCATATGCTAAAATGAACGCATAAAAATGAATGCACAGCATAGTCCTTCACGGACAGCGTTCACATACCAAAAATGTAATGAACACAGTAACGTGCAAGCTGTAAGCATCTAGGTCAATGGATAGATCGCAGAAAAAGTAACAAAGTTAATTAAAAACTGAACCTATGATAAAAATCTCTATTCCTCTGAACGTGGAATTTCCGTTTATCCAATACCTACTGTGATCTGGTTATTTATTTTGTCTGTTTCCGTTGGGTGGGATAAAACCTATGTTCACTGACATTGATATTTAACAGAACGGTCATGTGGATAAATGAAATTATCGCAACGTAAATGGGAACTGACCAAATAGAGGAAATACATTTACTGGCCCTGAGAGGAGTTGTCGCATCGCTCTACTGTTTATGTTTTGTCTTTACGTCCGTAATGTACCTACACCTTATATGTTTACGCATCTCACACACTTAGACAACTTATTATACTACTATATTATTTAGATCTCTGGGGTGACTTACGCGTCTTCGTAAAATGCAAAACAAGGGAACTTTTCCCCTAAATCAAGAAAGGAGCCCTTTACGAGCTATAGGACATCCAACAAAAACAAAAGAACTTTCTTAAAACAGGGGTTGGTCGAGTGTGTAAAAACTAAAAAGCTCTAATTGCATTATTATTTATTTAGAAGTTTTACCATTCTTCTTTTTGAACGTCGCGTCGTAATGTTGTTCGTATTTCGTATAAAAAATAGGGGAATTTTTGTTTAAGTCCAAATAATGTGTAAGAAAGAAATTAAAAAGCGTGAGAAATAATCTCATTAAGATTTATAACATGGATCATTGTAAATTGTAATACATACCTTATTCCCGCTCAATAAATAATGTCGGCATCTGAAATAATAAAAAAAAACAGCTATAATAAAAATACGATCCTGAAGCGTTTTAAAATGCTATTAAATTTTAGTAATTGTTACTGAATAAAAAGCGATGTAAGCAATCCATAATGAACAACAAGATAACGAGACTGGCTGCTATTGTAACATTGGCATATTTAATTATAAAGAATTGGAGTATAAATGTTTACTGAAAAAATATAATTGGGCGCATGGGAACAATCGATAAGAATAATTCCTGTTTAATAATGAACGCTATTTTTGTTGTACGCATTGCAAGGCTTATACTCTTATACTCGACACAATGTGGCGTGTTGAGACTTGAGAGTGGTAATTAGTGATCGTTTGCCTACCAGGCGTATTTCTCAAGAGTTCCGGTGGTATCGTGCTATGCATTCTCTACAACAATAGGCCCTCCGGACGCCTTCCTTTTGTATTTAGTCAAGTATCTTGAAAAACAAAATTATGTGCCGTCCTTCAAATCCGTATAACTTTACACTTTGTCCCGTACAATAATGCAGAGGGCGTCGTAAAAGAAACTTGGCGAATCTAAATAATTTTGGAGTAGACTTGCGAAGGTCCCTTAAATATCGTCAGCTCTCTCTCTCTCTTATAACTCAGACTTAGGTATAGATACTCGTAGCTAACTCCTTGCTGTATTTCAAATTCATGACTTGTCCATTCAGACTAGCATGGTGCCTAGTTATGTATATGTCTCTATACTTACAAATAAGTAAATCCTTGATTTTAGATATAACAACAACCTAGTCTTAATATTTCAAATCTTGATCATTTTGTCTATTCAGAATTATCAAAATTTAGACTTATATTTTTTAAGACATTATAGTTTTAGCCTTATATTATAGTATAGGTATAATTTTATAGGAAATCGTGTTCAACTAATACTTTCCCTCGAGTTCGTGTGTGCGAAAGTTTCCTGATCATAAATAATATGAAACGGTCCCTAATCCCGCGAGTACCTACGTGGTTCTATGAATCTAAAATTCTTAATAAGGGCGAACTTCCCGCTTACGCCTGAACCGTTTCCCATCTCATTAAGCTTTATTGCGACGTATGATACAGAAGGATATCCGTTGTCTTCGAGAACTAACGTTCATCAATATCTTTCAACGGCCAGCGAGTAGCCAAATAAAATGATTATGAATAGCCCAATATGTACGCGTGACGTCAACGGTTCCATCTCCCTCATATTACATGAGACGACCCAATTCGCAAATATCGTCATGTCATCGATAATATTAACGTAGTTTTCGTAAATTGTAGTTATATTTATACAGAGAATATATTTGTTGATTCTTTGGCAGTTTTTATTGCTATGAAAAGAAAGAGCAATAACTGTTTATAAACATTTATAGATTCAAAGATTAAAAATTATTATCAGTTCTACTATCTCGGAAAAGTTTTTATAGTAAATATCTAGAATTCAGCACGACTAATTTTATATTAGTTCCCGAATTACTATACAATTAACTATAAAAGTATTATGTTTTTAATTACCTATCTCCATACTGTATACTATTATAATTAAGTTCCGTTGAACCAGTTTCCCTTAGACAAATTCGATTATCCGAAAATGCTTTTTGTAATCGTTATAAAACAATAACCCCGCTTAACCGTGTCCCGCAGCGGGGATCGCAAGTGTGTCAAGGATGATAAGCGGAAAATTTGCTTTGAAAGCTGGGAATACAACACAATACAGTGTTCGCCTTCGTTACTATAAATGCTTATGTTACTAAATAACTTTCATCTTCAGGGATTTTCTGACACATAAACGCGTTGCCGTTCGCGAATAAGTATGTAACAAAGTTCTCGAACATTTGTTGAGAAATTATTGTAACGCTATTATTTAGAAGTTATTACGTTTTTATTGTTTGAACAGTCAAATACTTTTTGTAGCGAAACGAATTGGATTCAGACTGTCACATGTTAAAATAATTGTATTGTTATTTCATTTATTTATAAAAGCTTCTCTGGCTAGTAGCTCGAACAATTATTTCGATCCAAGATATACAGGAACACGTTTTAATTTTTTATGGTTAATTTTTCAATATAATTTTTTTTTTTATGAAGATTCTTATACAAATAATCTTTAAGCAATTTTTAATTTTATTGCATAAAAATTTAACGACCTTATATTGAAGTAAATAAACTTATATATCAAATTTAATTATAATAACGGCTTTATGAATGTCGGTTCTTCATTAAAAATTGCCGCGTAATTAGTTGCTAGATTTATGCTTAACGGTAGAACCAGTAGAACCATAAATTTTTATTTGAAAACGCATTGGATCACTTATAAGTAGGTATTTCTATGATTTCAATAAAAAATGCGTGTCGCATTGTACTATCTAGTATATGTATAGTAGTTAGGTAAAATAATA
The DNA here is from genome assembly GCA_907164665.1 of Colias nastes. NCBI lineage: Eukaryota > Metazoa > Arthropoda > Insecta > Lepidoptera > Pieridae > Colias > Colias nastes. The sequence goes on along the minus strand of CAJQZM010037312.1, from coordinate 46,346 downwards.
CAAATTATCCCTTAAAGAGCACGCAAAATATGTTTATTATAGTCATGATAATTGAATACGATAAAAATGATAAAATTTAAACAAAAGATTATTTTCACATGAAAAGAAATAGCCGAATATTGTATGTTATCGGGAACTTTTCCGCCTTGATTTGTTGGAACCAAGGATTACGCACTTGACAGGCTTTATCTATTGATTGAAGAATATGTATGAGATACCCGTAATCTTCCGTATTTCCTAGTAAAACGGGCAAGTATATTAGTATTGAATAATATATTCATTAGTCGATGGCATGAAGCCAACAATATCTTTCGGCACGAGATGGTGCCTGGACCACATGGCTGTCTTATCTCCACATAATGTATGCTTCTGTTTAATTATAACATCAAGTGATATACGCGGCTGCTGTTTTTAATATTAGTAATTAATTTTAGTATGTATGTTACATTTTTAGAGGAGATGTTTTCTTTTAGCATATTTTATGTGCATTATATAAAATCATTAAATATTTGGCAGATTGAATACCAACATCAATTATTCGATCGTGTATTAAGGCGTGTTTCTTGTTATGCCGTTTATTAGGGTACAATGTTTGGTTTTCTATATCCACCTACCTCTATGTGTTTCTAATTTCTCTGTTATCTAGTACCTATCTAGTTAATTAAATCCATCGCTATTTATATATCACAGGACTACTAAAAAAAGCTCATTCCGTCGTAGTCGTAGAACAACGACGGTTGTGATTTTTTTAGAATTTTTTTTTCTTCCATTATATGACATTATAAATTGTGCTTTATCGACCAAATATTTATTTTTATAAATATTATTCAAAATAACCCAGATCCAGAGTTGGAATAACGACGGATTTGATTTCTAAGCACAGTACAGTGTCGTAAAAACAATTCAGCCACTGTACGGCGCTGACCTTTGCCTCTCGCGCCCCGCTCCCGCGCGTCGCATGATTAGTACCGACCATGTTCTAGGTAAGGTCATACGTCGCACGTATTTACGCAAGATTATTTTTGTTTATCAGTGTTTTTTTAATATTAAGAATGGTAATAGTGTTAGTACGTGAAACCTAAATTAATTATGGCGTCTAAAAGGTCAAGACAGATATTAGCCTTGTTAAAAACCGCAAATCAAAATACAATAAAATATGTGAATGAGTTGCAAATCGAAAAATTTTCTACAAAAGAAACCGAAGAACAATTTGCCAGTACGTCAGGTAAGTTATTGTTACTATTATTGTTTTTTTTTTTTAATTTTACATGTTATATTATGTGGAATTACTTTTTTATAGCTTTTCCGCGGTAAAACGACGGTCTGTCAAATCCGTCGTTGTACGTTGTATTCTGAAACATTTGGTTTTGTGTATCCTAGTTTTCACGCCGTTACAAATTATTAACTACTATTAGTTTATGCAATGTGTGTAACATAACCACTTTAAGTTTTTTTTTTCGGTGACGTATATTTAAATCCTACAATGTTCTAGGAACTTATGATTGGCGTATGGTACAAACCGTCATTTTTTTACGGATGACTGTCAGTTGCATGTGCACAACCGACGTTATTCTTCAGACAAATTTTTACATACGTCGTTATTGGTTATATTTTCGAATTAAAACTGGATATTTATTACTAGCTTTTTCCTGCGACTTCGCCTGCGTAGAAGTCGTTATCGCGGAAAAGCATTACCCTCCTTTTCCTCACGCGCGCAGTCGATTAAAAACTATTCTATGTCCTTCCTCAGGCTCTAGACTATCTTTATACCAAATTTCATTTAAATCGGTTCAGTAGTTTTGGCGTGAAAGCGACACAGACAGACAGAGTTACTTTCGCATTTATAATATTAGTTAGGATTTATTTTTGTAGTTGTATGTTAATTACATTTTTGAAGAATAATTAATTCATGTGTTTTCTGTTATTTTGCAGCGGAAACACAGTGTTGCTCGCCACTACCATTAGGAGCGGATGCGATACTGTCATCTGAAGTGATACAAGACTTATGGGCTGATGTGTTTTCCAGCAGTGATCACCAAGAAGAATCAGTCACAATTACAGATCAACCAGACGAAGCAACAGCAGAATCTACTACACAATATGCACATGATGCTATCACAAAAGATGTTTATATGCCTACAGATCCAATGACACCCGCAGAAATCACTGACTGCCCGCAATCACTAAATTCTCAGCTTGATCAGCTCTCTCCTATGCCACTAACTCCCATTTTCAGTAATTTGCATGTTCAACCTCAACACTCACCAGCCACTCATAATAATATTGAAGAACCTGAGCCGCAATTAGACATACGAAATACACCAGTCCCATCCCCAGTCAATACACATGCAAAATGTAATGATCCGTTTTGTTGCCAACACGAACCTGATGAATTCAATAATTGTCTATCAGTTGATACTATTGGTACGGGCTCTAATCATTCGTCTCCTGCACCCTCTGCCTTGCTGAAGAATAGAGGGAAAAAACGTCCTCGAAACTATGAAAATTGGAGTGATATCAAACGAAAAAAACTGAAAAATCAAGGTAAAACGTATTTTTCAAAGAGAGGACGTACTATTGAAGCGAAAACAATGGGACCAGCATGTCACTGCAGATTTCAATGTGCCACAAAGATATCCGAGGAGGAGCGTATTCAGATTTTCAGCAAATTTTGGGAATTAGGTGTAAGAGAACAGCAATGGCTTTACGTAGCAACCTATACTACAAAACAACCCAAAACTAGGACATTTCGGCGGGAATTAAAACACCAAAGAGAGTACACTTACAAATATTTCTTACCAAAGAGAAGCACTGACAATGTAAGTTACAATAAAATCTGCGTTTGCAAGACCATGTTTTTAAATACTCTAGGTATCAGTGAACGATTGACCAGAACTGCATGGATGAAGTATGATGGTAGCACAGCTGTGGAACAAGATATGAGAGGACGACATGACAATCACAGAAAAGTAGTCAATGACGAAATGGTACTCTCTGTGTGCGCTCATGTTAATAATTCTTTTGTGCCAGTTGAGTCGCACTACTGTCGAAAGTCTTCAAAACGACTGTACTTAGATGGTAGTCTCAGTATTGCTCGAATGTTTAACATGTATAAAGAATGGCCTGATTTGGAAAAATATTCAAATAAATTACTAAATATTGTTTGTTAGAATTAAGATTTTTAACTTTTTAAACTTGTGATTTTTAAAACAAAACAATTGATCTCTATTTGAATGCTATTCATAATATGTGTTTATAAATTCAATGTTTATTTTAATTAGTTCTTAATATAAAATACTCCAAACTGTTATTTCGATTATTATTACATTTATATTACTTCAATGATTACAGCAAAGTTTTTTTTTAATTCCTTATTCAACTATAAATAACAATTTAATGCAAAAATAAAATATCAATGACTAGCTTTTGCCCGCAACTTCGTCTGCGTAGAAGTCGTTATCGCGGAAAAACATTACCCTCCTTTTCCTCATGCGCGCAGTCGGTTAAAAACTATCCTATGTCCTTTCTCGAGCTCTAGACTATTTGTGTACCAAATTTCATTCAAATCGGTTCAGCGGTTTAGACGTGAAAGCGTAGCAGACAGACAGAGTTACTTTCGCAATAATATTAGTAAGGAAGTAAGGATAAGGATAAGAACTACTACTCACAGAATATTTCTAATTTTCCTAACCATTCCTAAAGTACGTCATAACATTGTTTTAGAAATTTCCTAAAACATCGACGGAAACTACCTTACGTCATATAAAGTAAAAAGATAGTCCGCACTATAATGTCGTATGTTGACATCCAACATATTAGTGTACATAGAACAATGGCGTGAGTGACATTTTACGAAATCTAAGCATTTTATGATTAGCTCTTGTAAGTCATATTGTAATGGTTCATAAACATAATAACATATCCAAATTTTAAGCTAATCGGATCAGCCGTTTCCAAAATATAACCTAAAATTCCATCCAAAAACTTTAAAGTGTCATACTGTAAAGTTACTGATTTGCACAACCGTCGTTGTTCTACGACTACGACGATTCGTACAATGTGCAGATCGTAGGTATTATATTATAGGTATATATCGAAACTTCTCCTTTGTTTGTTTGAGTAACATAGTTTGTAATTTATAAACAAATTTGATTTACGCAACCTTAATTTATAACGTTACCTATTAAAATAGTTTTTATTGCTAATTAACTAAGCAATTGATTTTTGAAACACACAAAAGGGTAATTGTTTTCATTTAAATAGATAATAGATTTTTATCTACTGTTTTTTTTTTTTATTTTGTAGAGTGTGTAATACAATCTAATACGATTAAATAAAAGACGTTTGACCGCAAAAGCGGAAGCCAAACATTTCCCTTGGTTACAGTATCATGGTTTAGTATTGTATAACATGGAATACATTGACATAATATCGTAAGCACGTGTACATTGCAAGGGTCGGTCAATGACCCGCGATTTCAAGGGACCGTTAATCACTTTTGCGCGGAAGAACCGCGGTGCACGCAACCTAAGGTCGATTCGCCGGTTGCCCTCGTTTGAACATCATAAACAATGTTATTTATATACGAATATTTCAATATTGTTACCCAAACCGTAACTAAGTAACCTAGTTTACAAATTTCATTTGACCATTAAAATTGTTTAACATGTTCATAAAATCTAATTTGAATAGGTAATAAACATGTGTTTATAATATTATGTTATCATAATTATTAATTTAGTTTAATGGTCGTTAACTTCACGCTACGATTAACAATTCTAAAACGAATAATTTTAAACAAGCCCAGTGTTCTATTCAATCGATCCCCTCAATTTATTCTGAAAGGTCAGTAGCTAGTACAGGTACATAATCACTTAAAATAATACCTAGTGCACATCTATTTTTTCGTATTTTATAATAATACAAAAAATATTGGTCAATAAATACTTCGTAGTCGTATAATTATGAGATCTAAACCGGTAACATTAGTGTTATTAATAAGTTACTAACTGCACCTCAAATGTAAACCAGGCCTTAGCTCCAACGTGCTATGGTTAACTTTCAAGCCTAACTTGTAACGGTAAGGAAACATGAGTACCTATAAAACATTCATAATATTATTTGCATGGATATAATTATTATTCAACGTTGCACATACGCTATAGTCCTCATTGTCGTGAGCCTGTAACTACTGCAAATTATAATTAATATTAACTAATCCGTTATGTAATATCCAAGCACTATACTATAGTTCCACATTCCTCCTACACTGTCACCGTTATTAACCTATGGAATTCTTTACCCGAAGAAATAAAACGAGCTCAATCGATTTTTATTTTCAAAAATAAAGTTAAAAACTATTATTTATCTCTGTCACAGGCTAGGTGTTAACTTTGTATATTTATTTATAATATATGCTTATAAAATATGTATGTATGTAATATATATTTGTATGTATGTATGCTTGTATATATTTAAGTATGTATTCTTATATATTATCTAATATGTGTATATAGTTATATATTTTTCTTCTTTATTATTTGTGTATGTATATTATAATGTAAGCTGCATATATGTAGGTATAGTATATATATAATAAACTTATTATTCTGGCACTTTTATTTATTTTGCACCACCATGTTATTGACTGATTTATTTTCCTCGTCTTTTCTGGGTTGCCTGGTAGAGATCGCTGCCAGCGATAAGGCCGCCTACTGTACATTGTTATATTATATTTTTAAGTTTATAAAATGTATTCTATAAGGTGTACAATAAAGTATTTTTCATTCATTTCATTCATTCATTTATAGTTTAGAGTTAAGACAATTTGTTACCTAGTCAGTATAAGCCAGCAATAAAGTATGTTATAAAGACATACTCATAATATCACTTTAAATACATATCGGTATTCTTAACAACGGCAATCTAATTTACGTTTTATTTATCGCAAAAATGTGCAAGACTGTAATTTATAACGATCGTTCGTAAATTTAAAAGAATCTTCAATCATTTATCTCAAATTAATGGGTCTAGAACACGAAAATGAATCACGATAAATAACACTTAAATATAATGCAACAAATGTAAATAGAAAACCTTAAGCAGGTTCACGGGTCGTCTAGTTTTACTGATCCTGATTCTACTTTATCTTATAATCTTGTCACGTTGCTCGCGCTCTCTACCACCTCGAGAGGGGCAGACGAGGAGGGAAAATCCTCAAGACTCGGGGAAGGAGCGTACATTACGTACGATGCTTTTTAGGGTTCCGTAGCCAAAATGGCAAAAACGGAACCCTTATAGTTTCGTCATGTCCGTCTGTCCGTCTGTCCGTCTGTCCGTCTGTCACAGCCGATTTACTCGGAAACTATAAGTACTACAGTGATGAAATTTGATGGGAATATGTGTTGTATGAACCGCTACAAAAATATGACACTAAATAGTAAAAAAAAGAATTGGGGGTGGGGCCCCCCATACATGTAACTGAGGGATGAAATTTTTTTTTTCGATGTACATACCCGTGTGGGGTATCAATGGAAAGGTCTTTTAAAATGATATAAAGTTTTCTAAAAAACATTTTTCTTAAAGTGAACGGTTTTTGAGATATCAGCTCTCAAAGTCGTAAAAAGTATGTCCCCCCCCCTCTATTTTTATAACTACGGGGTATAAAATTCTAAAAAAAATAGAGGTGATGCATGCTAATTAACTCTTTCAACGATTTTTGGTTTGATCAAAGTATCTCTTATAGTTTTTGAGATAGGTTGATTTAACTGTAATTTATTATATTTGCTGCTACGGAACCCTTTGTGCGCGAGCCCGACTCGCACTTGGCCGGTTTTATTATGTACGGTGATAGCACGCGTAAATATGTATGACACGTTGAATAAAGCTCACTTAATAGAGGTCACATTGAGATAAGTACATATTCGGTTACTGTTATATTTTTGGTCGACCGATTTCGTTTGGTTAACTTTCATGCGAATGATTTTACACGCTTCAAACCTAATGTACCGATATTTTTGAATTGAACACATCAACGTATTGAAATTATAGGATCGAATCTAGTGGTTAACAAAAACATTTCCAAAGTTAGTGATGAATCTCAATAGAAATATCGCCTTAAATATCTACCGAGAAATATACAAAATTCACTTTCTTTGTAGTTATTATTTCTAAGATTATTCTAGATCCTTACTCGTTGTCTTAAAAGTTTCTTTCCCTTGTGTCAGCATTCATCCCTTTTTCATGTCTATTTTAATTGCTTGTTGTGAAGTCACAAATTGTCGGCCTCATCCTTTTGCACCATCTTTTTCATGACGCTCTGTAATAACTGGCTGTTTCTATATATCTTTGCAACATAATAATTTATTTTATTATGGGTGGCATTATATTCGCACTAAAAGTCAAAGAACTTTGTACTGCTAAACATTATATTTAAAGGCAAAGTAAAGGCCTGAAATTATGTATTGTTAAAATACTAACATATTCAGCTAATAATTGTAAAATTCGACGTCACATAATTATTTTGAATGAGAAAGTTCAAATCTCATAGTGCAGTGTCAAAAGTACTGCAACCTTTTATACTTTACTCATAATTGTTGCATGTATCACGCATGCAAAGAATTTCTAGCATGATTAGACGCACAAAGCAAACAGGCTTTTTATATTGCTCTATAGAGCTCAACCCTCTTCGACTAATGAGCGTAACTCTGCATTGCGGGCTGCTGAGTGAATACATGCCTAAAAACGTGTTGTACAGAAGGTATTTACAAAAGCATAAATACACATAAGTCACAAACGTATAAAACCTCATACGATACAATCATAAAATAGCACAATGAGCTTAAAATATCAGCAATTTATAGATTTACGTCTAGTCATGTACCTATTATTATAGTTAATAGTGATGCGCATTAAAAGGGCCATGCTAAAATAATGGCAAACATCAACATGAACAAAGTTTATATGAAGACCTTCATAATATTGATTTATTCCAAATGGAGAAGTCATTCCCTAAACATATGAAACATAAACAGGAAATATAAATTTATAGACGTCTTTTATTACTGAGGGCATATTGTGTTATGAAGGGTATCTTGAAATAACCAAATTTTGCGCCTTGATAATCGAGTAAAATAAAACATTTTCCAACTTTTAAGGCCGAATATAACACTAAAGTAGACGGTAGAATTTTTAAATTGGGCCTGTTTTATAAGTAGAACATTAATGGCCCGATCCGTTATTCGAAAGGACCCTTAAAGGAAACGGTCTCTATTCGCTTTAGGAAGTAATGCATTTTCCTTAACGCTTTGCGGACAGTTTACACAGTTTTCGACGTGAAGCCTTCTTTTACGATTATTGTACTTGCGTACTAACATAAAATATAAACTGAAAAGCCAGTACCTAGCTATAAATCCTCAGTGTAGCCCTTCGAGATATAAAGAGTGAATGGTTTTACTGGATTTAACTAAGTTCGTATACATGTGGCCATATTCTGTTTTTGCGAAGTTATGTTTAATTAAAATAGAGATCGTGTTACGAAACGAACACAATCGTGGCATTTGGTAAGACTATAAGCCGAGAGAATTGGACCAGAAATGTCAAAATCGTGTTCATATTCGCCTTGAGAGAGACATTATAGCGAGCACCGGAAAAACTAGCAAATCCGTGGAGCGTAAAATAATGCGGTACATGTTGAATAACATTGGTAATTAATTGCATCGGGGGGAAAGCGCAAGTGTTCTCATGCGAATTAGAAGCGAACACACGACTTATTAGATAATTCTAAAGTAACGATAACGTGCGGGTGAGTTCGTGGTTTATAATTACATGGTGGTGGGAGGATAAGTGCATCACCTCCGAGCGAGCCGAGTCGCACGGGTAAGTTGCTCCGCAGTCCGTAGGTACATGCGCATGTTGCATATTTTAATATGCCCAAGTGTTCAACTTGACCCAATACCAAAACTTCAACTTCAAACTTTTACACTACTGTACCCATCTGATTAATTATATTAATTGTGTAATTAAATTAAAGCGCATTTACGTATACTTTAATGAGACTCTATTATATTTTAATGGAAATATCTCGACTAGATATTTCCTTCAAGAACATATTTTTTGTGAATGCAACTATATCTAAAAAAAACTGAAATTGAAATACTGCATTACCCAACGTTCAATGACAATCGACTGCGACACAAATTCTCACGCTACAGTTTAGTAACCTTTAGCACTATTTGCTTAAGCGATTAAACTGTCTCCATATGCATCAACGCAATCCATTGATAACCGAAATGTTTAGAACACTTCGGTTATCATACTTCCAACCAAACGCACTATACCTGTCGCACCAGATTTAGGTAGCATATGCGATGAATTGGTATGAGTTGTTATTATTCAGAGCTAACTACTTACCCCGACCCCGATATGTTAATAGTGGTAAGTATGTTACAAAAAAATATATTACTTTAATAAATAGAGTTGTCTAGTAATGCACTTAACTTTTCTCAAGTTTTTATTTCTAAATATTTGAAAAGAAATATATCTATAAAAATAAGTAAATAACACTCTTTATATCATAAATTATAAATTCTTTCTTCCAGTGTAAATTCAATTCAAAAATTACTCCTTTCTCTATAATATAAAATATGAGAGCTCTAATCATCATAACTACCTTAAGGGTATATAGAACGATCGTGCAAGAGAAAGTCAGTCAAACGAAGTCGTGATACTGCGTTGTAAGGACTAGTTTATTCTCATACAATCAAAATGAATGGGTAATAGATTGCGACGATCCAAGATGTTGATATAACTTCCTACCTCACTGTATCTGAATTAAACATTTTTCAACAAAATGGACATCAAATGATAATCGCATTTGGATCAAAATTTCATAAGGATTTCTTTAGAAAGCTTCCTATGACATCGAGGTTGAGGCAAGCTGTCGAATCCATTTAAAGTTGCTAATCTTGTCTGAGTAAAAAGGAAATGCTTTCGAACCCATTGGTATTCAGGAGGTAAACGTTGCAAGTGCTGTCGTTTTAATGACTGTTTGATTACTTGCCTTTCTTGAATAGTTTATGTATATGTATAAAATAGTAACCGTTTACTTGGTACTTCCGAAATAGCAGAGTGATTCTTGTTAAGATATCTAATAATGTATCATTGATCTAAACAAAGATTCCATATAGGCAGGAAAGAATAATTCATTCGATGCTGGAGATATAAATACCTGTATTGACGTCTAAATAGAAGGGAACAGAAACATCCGGCGCTAAAGGCAATAAACAGTCGAATGCGTGATCCCTTCACCGCGCTGATATAATAATTACTAGTGGCTCACTTTTTCTTTTTATGTCACGAGTCACTTTTGGCCAAGACGAAATGCTGACATAAAAAGCACGATAGTTAAGCAACAGCACCTAACAGGACGCTGTTTGCATCTTAAAATATGCATTTATACGTTTAAAACAACTTTTTCTTTAAAATTTATATTCATATGAAACTTGAAAAAAATTTTATACAGGTATGTTAAACCTTAAAGAAGAATAAGTTTTGTCAAATATCAGAACATAAAATCAATCTTCTACGTTGAGGCCCATAGTGCGTTCAGTTTTGCGTTTCCTTTTCATTCTGTGTAAAGACCAATGTAATATTATAGACGATTTATTATCTGTTCAACAAGTGTACTTATTACATACAGCAAGCTTCAAACCGCCACCCATGTGGTATAGACGTGACCTCCGTTCAACTCGCAACAACTGGGTTCTTTATTATTCACATCGACAACTAGCCCTTATACATATGCAGTTTCATACTATTTTATATCACACTTAACTGATGTCTCAGGAGAGATAGAAAGTACAGTTCAACTTATTGCATCGGGTACAGCTTTGAAACGTGTCTTTCGTATAGAATATAAATAGCTACGAGCTCTAGATTCGTGTAAATAATTGAGCAGAAACTCGGCTTTAACAAAAATCAATAAGATTTTATTGCAACTAAACAAGCGTTTTTCTTCTACTTAACCGGAATTTTCTTAACAAGCTGATTAGCGACAATTTTCGGTGTATTCGTAGGCCATGCCTTTTTAGTAGTTTAAGTATGCCAAGGTAGAGCACACATTCTCGATTTTAATGATATCTGGCCGATAAGTGTACAAATCCACATAAATAAGTAATAATTTAGGAAATACAATTTAGTACGTGCCTTTAAAAAATAAGCATCTACTATGATGTCGACATGACCCATTTATATAAATTCTTAAATGTTATAAAGAAGAAAATATATAAATGCATTCCCTTTAACAAAAATACACATACAATTTTTTTACGTTTAACGAGTAAAACATTTCATGACTTAATTAGTATGCACCACACGTAAAAGTAAAGCCATTATACGTGTATGGTCGAATTAAATTTTTAATCATATTTCAAGTTATAATTTTAATAATAAATTCGCTTGAAATTTACACTGGTATTGAACATTGGAACATGGAAATAGAACATTAATACATACATATATGGAAAGTAAAACGTAGTTAAGTTTTACAAAAAATAACGTCACTCCACACGAATAAACGAACGTGTAAATAATAAAACATTAAATAAACGTTGTTTGCCGCAGCGATTTATATGGCGTTGCGGTTTTTGTAGAGTGCAGACACAGCTTCTACAAATTACAATAACAACTCATAGTTAGATGCTATACGACAAATACTTAGAGCTTGTTAGTTTTTGCATTGCTTCTATCAATCAATTTTTGTTCAACTATAAACCGATTTTAATCATAGTTATTGCAACTCATTGTGAAAATTCTTATAATTTCTATACAATTCATAAACAAATTTAAATCAAATACCGAATTACAAATTGCTAATTAAGTATGATCCTCGGACACAATAGAATTGTTTGTAACTTTTAAAGATTTAAATAATGTATAATTTTTTTAACGTCGATAAAGTAACCTACTTCTAATTACAAAATTTAAAGGTATATATTTTTTATACACGGCATGAAAGTGGTTTTATTGTTTAATATAAAATAATTAATTCATTTACTTTTAACGAAATTTTGTAGTGCATTTCGCATTACAAAATTAGCATTTTAAAATGTAGGTAATTCTGTGCATGAAAGTACTTTCTTATTTTTTTATAAAAATTGTGTTTACATTATTCAACAAATTAGCTTTATGTACAACGACTCTCCATGTTCGGTATATACCCCTCATTTTATGGCCTCTGCGTTTAGCCCTTCGCGGTATTCTTTGATCTCGTCTATTTGCGGATTCATCTCGAAGTGGGTTTCTTCCGGGTATCTTAACTGGGGACAAATCTTTGCTGGACAAAGATTATATTCCATAAATTCATCTAGCATAAAAATGATTATCTTCATACGTTTTGAAATCATATTTCTTATATTTTCATGTGCTGAATGCTCATGTTAATTCATCATCATTGTTATCGTTTTATAAATTTCGATATAAACAAGTAAACAATAGGCATAAAGATGGTTTTTAAATTGCTTTACGTATTTTGGTACAAAAAATTAAAACATACCACGTCATCACTATTCTTCTGATAAACAAGGTTTACCAAACGATGAAATCATCTATATTTATTACTAGCTGTCCGCATTAATGAGTACTAAAAATAGCAGTCAGAGGTCATGTTGACGTGTGGCTGTAATTAATTTCAAGTTTTATGCAGTAGTTTCGGTGATTATTTTCGATATTATAAACATTAAAAATATGTAATGAAAATGTGTATTGGTTCATTTACTAAATCTACATCATAAATTATGCTCATATCCATCCATACGTAAAGTTTGGTTTACCACAAAATAAAACTTGCAATACAAAATTTGATATCTATATTCGGAGAAAAAGTATAATACGATTTGAACAGGACGATATCCGTATGGTTAGGTGAAGGAAATTGAAGAGCGAATCGAAATGTAAAATTTATTGGTAAAATCACGACACCACCCGTCGAAGGTGTACGATCGTGAAATGACGTTGAAAACATATATTTAGGTACCTATATAGAATTTCCAAACTCTCCGTGCCACATTGGTACGTATATATTTTATGTGCGCTTTGCAAATAGAACTCGGTGTAGTGCTTTTAATCGATTTCGACGATTAACCGCAGACAAGGCTTTCGTTTTTCCCGATCTACCCGATTGGGTATGAATCCTACAATTTATTTTTTACAAAAAAACAAAAAAAAAAACAAAAATACTTTATTGTGCACCACAGAGAAAAGTACAAGTAAGGACACAATACATTGTTAATAAAAGAGCACAACAGGCGGTCTTATCGCTCAGACAGCGATCTCTTCCAGACAACCTGGTGGACAAGGAGACGCAGTGCAAAAGTAATAAAAAACAGGGCAAAGTGCACTAAAAACAGAAAAAAAATAAATAAATAAAAATCTATATATAAATAGATATTAATATAAAGCACACAAATATACATAAACATACACATATATACATACATAATGTACATACATAATATAATCACTATATAAATAGATACAAACATATATATTACAATATAAAAATAAACATATACATATAATATATAAATACACATACATAAAATAGAAAACGCACACCGACACAATTGACTAATAAAATAAATAATGAATTACCGACTAATTGGATAAATAAAATTGCTTCAGTAAGTTTTTGAACGTAGATAGAGATTGAGCTGCTCTTATGTCTAAGGCAAAGTCCAAGTCTAATGGCAGTCTAATGTTCCAAAGTCTAATGGCACGCACAGTGAACGAAGAGTTGTAAACATG